>SNQJ01S0054262.1:105414-118413 GCA_010110895.2 Picea sitchensis | reverse complement strand
AGCACATTGATGTTCAATATCACTTTGTGAGAGACATGATTGAAGAAAATAAAGTATCACTGATGAATGTGGACACTTTGAAGAATGTTGCAGACTCGTTAACAAAATCTGTGAGCACTAAGAAGTTCTATTGGTGTAGAGGATCCATGGGCATTGCTTCCTTGGATTTTTGACTATGTAACCCTGTAACCCCCTGTGTGCAAAGAAAACAACAAGTGGGAGAATGTTGGGTATGTGTTATATTCTTTGCATGAGTAACAGTGTTGGAGCATATGCATTGGGCATGCAGGGGGGTTAGAGGGGGGTGTAGGGGGGCAGCGCCCCCGGAAAAAAAAAATCTTCGTCGGGAAACGTGACACCTACCTCAGGAAACATGTCATGTATTTAGGTGGTTTTTTCGGCACATGGTTTTTGCCGATGGTTTTCTATTTTCTGTTAAGGAATTAGGGTTTTGGACTAATCCAGGTCATTGGGTTAGGGTTTTGGATGTCGTTGGCTCCTATATGTATATTGTATTGTAAACAATGTAACTCAATGTATAAATATAATATATGCTGGTTTTCTCGGTTTGGGTTTCCAGGGGAAAAATCTCTGTGTAATGTTTGCATTTGCCATTGTATATTTTCTATTCTTTTCTGAATATCTATTTACAATAGACATTGTACAAGGTTAGAATTTACAAGTATGCGGATAGAACTGTATGCTTTCATCCAATAAATCAAGAAACACAGTTATATGGATGTAGCCCTTGGGAGAGGGTGAACCATGTATATCTTATTGTCTTTGCGGTTGATGCTATGTTATTTTCTATATGATATACTATTATTGCATTGTTGTGCTAGAGATAAGAGATATATCTAACTGCAAAAAGCTAAGTGTAACGTCGTTGAACATATCTACGATTGCACTGTGTTGTGTTTTGAAATCAATTTGCATTTCCTCTGGTTGTAGACACATGTGTCCTGCAACCCCCTATTGCTACTTCGGGTGAGACTGCATATGCCTCGCAGGTGTTTCCTAAAGGGCCAATAGTTAGGGTTTGTTCGTGCGTTGTTAGAGTTGAACCATGGGTCTGCCCCTGTGCCAACAAGAATTCACTTTGATATTTTATTATTTACCACAACAGATCAACAATGGACTTGTATTTAAAATCAATTATAAATATATAATTAACATAAAGTACAAGGTTTTATAAATAAATAGTGAAGGACACCAATCCTTTTTAGAGAACCAACTCTAAGAGACACCAATCCCCTTGCCTTTAGGGCACCAACTCTAGGAAGCACCAACTACCTTATATTTAGGTCATCGACCCTAGGAAGCACCAACTCCCTTATATTTAGGGAACCAACCATAGGAATAACCTACTCCCTTATCTTTAGGGCACCAACCCTAGGAAGCACCAAATCCCTTATATTTACGGCACGAACCCCAAGAAGCACCAACTCCCTTAAATTACACTTTACTTAGTAAAGGATATGAATCCTTTCATGCTCCTCCCTTACACCCTCACTACATAAGAATCATCATTTCTTCTTCTTAGATTCTGCTTTTTTTTTTATCTTCTTATCTGGACTGCAGAGACACTTATTCTTCACCATTATTCCTTTCTTATATAGTCTCCCAATTGGTGTGAGCTATGAAGCAATGTGTCCCTTTGCTTGGACCATCGCACCTCTTCATTTAGATTAACAATAATAACATTTTTTTCTTGATTATTATTCAAACATTATCGTGAAGGATTTTCAAATTAGTGAGAGTGATTTTCATAAATCGATATGGATCGATTTCATTTTTTAACTCGATCCCATATCTCTGCAAATATTGTAGAAATCGAATTCTGCAGAGGCACTTCCTTCAAACCATTTACATGTGACCATATGTGTAAATCCACAGACTTATTAAATTAAGCGATGTTCCCAGTGCCTCACGACTTATGTGTTTGTAACCCGTGACCAGGGGTTGGAACCTAGTCCTCCGGAGTTTGACCTTTGGGAGAATTCTCTCTTAGAATGATCCAGTCTTACGAAGTTTAACCTTCCCAACATGGTTACCTCTCACAAGGATCGATCTAATGGTTATCATGATTCCCGGAACCAAATCNAATCCAACAGCTATGACTTAATCAAAGATTGTGATGGACAACCATTATTTACTTCAAAACTTTGTCCTTTGAGACTTCCAGACTTTTCAGTATTTCAACCTTCTGGAGTGCATTTTGTCGAAATACATCAGATGGCCAATATTTGTTTTTCCGTTATATGGACGATCCTAGCTTGTCCAGAGGTTTCAAACAAATCGACGGTCGTGACTTAATATATAGATGAGTGGACGATTCTCGTTTACTTCGAGAATTCAGAGCTTTGGGACTCTGGATTTTGCATCTTTCCAACTCCTTCGGAGCAAATTTCACCGACGTATGTATTATCTATTTACTTGTAGATCAGACGGTCTTGTCTTAATCTGTGGTTGAGTGGACGGTATGCACAACCTGAACAAGGTGTTTTCTTAATGGCCTTCTCATTATGCACTTTAAGGATATCGACCGTGAATATTCCTTCTTGATGGACGGTCAGATCTTACTTCGGAGCTTCGACTCTCTAGGAATATGGGTTAATAGAAATCTGAGGTAGTTCAATCCCTCTAGAGTGTTTACCTACCGAATAAGTCATAATACTATGTGACTTCTTATTGTCGGTTAGCATCTCATGCTTACTCTATACTTCCACTATGTTTGATCTAATGGTCATGTGAGAACCTGGAGGATCTTAGATCAACAATGAGGATTCACTTCATCCTTCGACACTTTGGGTAGTTTCACTTGGTAACCTCCGCAATCCTCCTAGACGTGAGTGGACTCCTGGGGATAGAATCCTTCCTAGAGACTTTGTAACCTCAACCTAGCCTAGGATTCTCCTTACCCTGGGTGGATTTTAGTCCCAGCTCATGGGTGACCCATTGCTGATAGTTTGGAGTAGCATGTTCTAAGGTTGGGAGGTTCGTGGAAGGTATGCACACAGTTGGTGGCCTTCATAAAAATATAAGTACCATTTCTATGTTAATTTTTATGATGTGTATCTTGCACATGTATTGATATTTATAATATTGCATGTGTGAGGTTTTTGTAGAAGATGGATGTGATTTACGCATTAAATTGTGTATTAGTAGAATGCATATTATTGTTGAATTTATATGTATGATGTTGCGCAAAGATCTCTGTGTGCCATAACCCAGTAGTTCAATGACTAGGCATGGATAGTTTTGACCATAAGAAATAGAGTGAGAAGTTTTTATTTCAAGTGACATTGCCCAACAGATGGAAAAGAGCTTGAACATAGAAGTTTTGTAGTAGCATGGTCCAGATTGGGTGTCTGGGGGATGTTACAAATTGGTATTAAAGCTCATGGTTTCAAAACTGAACCTAGATGGGCCACGAATGTGGAATTTGGAGTCAAAATTCCACAAGGATTTGATGTACAGAGTGTTAGAGCGGTGCTAAGAGAGCTCCTGGGTGGTAATGGACAGAGAAGAGAAAAGAGATCATGGTAACTGTGGGTTTGGAACTACAAAAATTAAATTTGGGTTGTTGGATTTGTTTGGGAAGGGACAAATCCCTCACAGCCCTCGGATCCCGAGTTTCAACAGTCCTGGGTTTGTGTGGTGTTTCAACAACAAAATCCTTCGAAGTCTTGAAGTCCGGAACCAATCCAGACTGTCCATGTCCAGGGATGTGTGTCCGTAGATTTTCAGATTTTTGGTAGTTCGAGGGTTGTGTGGTGTTTTAGCAAGGAAATCCTTCGAAGTCCCAAATTCTGGGACCAATACAGACATTCCATTTCCAGGGACGTGTGTCCAAAGATTAAATAATGTTCAGAGTTTTGATAGACTACAGGTTGTATGGTGTTTCAGCAAGGAAATCCTTCGAAGTCCTAGATCTCGAAGTCCTGAAGTCCCAGAGCCCGACGTCCTGAAGCCCAGGAACAATCTGGACCATCCATTTCCAGGGACACGTGTCCGTAGATTAAATAATGTTTGGAGTTTCGAAAGTTGGTGGGTTGTGTGGTGTTTCAGTAGGGAAATCCTTAGAAGTCTCATAGCCCGAAGTCCCAAAGTCTGGGACCAATATGGACCATCCATTTCTAGGGACACGTGCCCACAAATTAAGAAATGTTCAGAGTTTTGGCAGTCCGAGGGTTGTGTGGTGTTTCAGCAGCGAAATCCTTCAAAGTACCAGAGCGTCGGAGTCACGTTTAATTGATTTGGAAGTTTAGAATTCAAGAGTTATAAGGGTGATATAATGGAATCTCCTGAAGCGTGAAGTGTCGAAGTCCCAAAGCACCAGATATGTCATGTCATGATGACATCACCTTGGGTGATGTGGACTCATCCTAAGAATGCCTCATGTCAACCTGATTTGTGTTTTTCACATGCCATTCATACCAGTTAGGACATGACATGTGTTGGTTGTTGGATGGAGCCACATGTCCACTATGTAACTCTGCAATGTGGCACACTAATACATGGATTTTGACTAGACCTCGATGGTTCATCAGTCCGATGATTGGGTAAATAAAGAAATAAGGGAAACTTCAGATGAACATGTGATTAAATCTTGACTATCGGATCAACACAAGTAGGATATACAATGGAGAGAAATTATGGAGATCGGGGGAAGAATTAACATCTGTGCAGGTTTAACTTATGGAGATCGGGGGAAGAATTGGCATCGTTTCCACTACGGGTGAGCGGTTTCTATTGCGGAACTTGGGAATGGAGATAAACAACGTGCTATTTGGGACTCTGCAATTGTCCTTGATCGTAGATCTCCATGCTAGCTCAAGCACGACCGTCGATCCTCGATAGGATTTTCAACGCCTATGTATTAAAAATGTGGTTATTTGGATATTCAATCTTGTTAGTGATCGAATCTGAGAGCTAAGATGATCCTTAGCACCTTGATTTCATAGTTCACAATGCAGTTACAACATAAGACTACATAAAAAGGTTTTAGGACGAGAGGTCCTGCGTCAATAGCTTTCTGCTCAAAGATCATAATTGAGAATGGAAGTAATCATTGGAAAGGTTTGGGACAGAAGAACATAGTTTTTCACCAAGAAATTGGATCTGAACAGTCAATTTCTCAGGAAATAAACAGAAAATAAGTTTGATACATTAATTACAATGGTTCGTGTTTTCATGAAATTATTGAGAACAGTTAACCTGACAAAATTCTGTTGGCTGCACATTTTTCCAGAAACACTGTTGTCAGAACGGAACAGAGTTAGCACATGTGCAGAGAGATGGATGATGCACAGGGGGATTACATCCAAGAAGATGAGATCATAGGGATGGATGTCCATTTGGGTATGGAAGGAACAAACTCCAATGCACATGGAGAAGGAAAGGATGAAAACTTAAATATGGTAGAGACCATTAGAAATTTGCAGAAAGATGTCCAAAGTCACAAGGATGATAATGAAAGGATTATGAAATCCAAAGAGAAGAAGGAAGACTTCAATATGAAGTTAATGAAGAGCCTAGATATAATTGAAAAGAAGTTGGATAAGGAGAGTGGCTCCAGTAAATTAGGAAGCCACATGACCCCTGAGGGAAAAGGAAGATCAAGGAGTGGTAGCAGACATCACCATCACTCCCACATACATTCCAATAGGAGAGCACATAGTCGCTCAAGTCCATCCCCTACTAGGAAGCATAAGAGGTCTGGAGTGGATGAATTGAAAGGATAAATGAATAAGATCAAACCTCCTAATTTTGATGGAGAGCACAAGAAGGATGAAAATGTTGAGACATGGTTGATGGGCATGAGAAAATATTTCCAACTGCATAATTATTCTTCTCACACAAAAGGAAGAATTTATATCTACCATATTAAAGGAAAGGCATCCATGTGGTGGGATCAACTTATGCAAGTGAAACACATCAGAGAGAAGAGTGTTACTTGGAAGGAATTCAAGAAGCATTTTGATAATAAATACTTAACCAAGAGGTATTATGACAAAAAGATGAAAGAGTTCTTCGAACTCAAACTGGGCAGCACGACCATTTATGAGTATGAAAGGAGATTTTTATAACTATTGAAGTATGGCTCCTTCATCAAATATGAAACAGTTAAAATACATATATATATGAGTGAGCTGCCATCTTTCATCAGTGATAAAATTCAGTATGATGATCCCAAGACTTTGGAGGAAATTATAAGGAGGGTCGAGTGCTTATATGATCAGTATAAGGGAAAGCCTACTTTCCAAAGATCTTGAGAAGACAAGAAGAAATTCAAGATGGAGCAGAGGAAGAAGGGGAAAAATCCACCCTTTTTCAGAAATAGTTCTTAAGGACAACAAACCCCTAGAGAACCTAGAGTGACTGAGACAAGTGGGCAAAGGCCAAGGAAGACACCCATTCAATGTTGGGGTTGTAAAGGAGATCATATGTATAGAGATTGTCCACATAGAAGTGATAAAGTGAAAGTTGTCCAAAATGTACAACAGGATGAAATAGTGGAGGACATGGGAAGAAGTGTTCCAAGGATCTATGAAGCCCTAGACAATAAGAAAGCAGAATTTCAATCACACATGATTGCAGTAGAAGGTATGATCAATAACCATGTCCTTACCCTTTTAATAGATTCAGGAGATATTCATAGCTATATATATCCTAAGGTAGTGGAAAGATTGCAATTTCCAAGAAGCAAGCATGGGAAATATTGGTTGGTGTAGTTGGCTACATGGTCTAAGAGAAAAGTTGTTGAGTTGGTTAAATCATGTCCAGTGGACATGAATGGGATAGGTACCAAGGCAGATTTGAACATCCTACCCTTGGGTTCATATGACTATCTATTTGGTATGGATTGGTTGGACCAACACCATTCCATATTAGACTGCCATAAGAAGGCATTTACTTGCCTGAATGAGGAAGGGAACCCAAGAACACTCCAAGGAATTCCTAGGGCAGTTACTGTCCGAGAGATCTCAACAATATAGTTGAAGAAGTATTACAGGAAGGGCTACCAAATATTTTCATCGCATATGGAGGAAGCACGTAAGGATAATGTGTCAAATATTGAGGATCATGCCATCCTAAATGAGTTTGAGGATGTGTTTAAGGAGATACTAGGACTACCCCCAAAGAGAGATATTGTTTTCTCTATAAATTTGATTCTTGGAGCAGATCCAATATCCAAGACTCCCTACAGGATGAGTACATCAGAGATGAAGGAGTTGCAATTGCAGCTTGAAGAGATTTTGAAGAAGAGGTATATACTCCCAAGTGTGTCACCTTGGGGTGCCCCAGTTTTATTTATGAAGAAGAAGGACGAGACATTGAGGTTGTGTATTTACTTCAGAGAATTAAACAAAGTAACTATAAACAACATGTATCATTTGCCAAGGATTGATGATCTCTTTGATCAATTAAAGGATGCAAGGATATTTTCAAAGATTGATCTCATATCTGGATACCATCATGTAAGGATCAGATATGAAGACATCAACAATACTACCTTCAAAACAAGGTATGGTCATTACGAGTTCACAATGGTGCCATTTGGGTTATCAAATGCACCAGTTGTTTTCATGTGCTTAATGAATGATGTTTTCCAGGAATACTTAAACAAATTTGTCATTGTCTTTTTGGATGACATCCTTGTGTATTCCAAGTCAGAAGAAGAACATGAGAATCACTTGAGGATGGTGTTACAAGTGTTAAGAGAGCTCCAGTTGTATGTCAAATTGAGCAAGTGCTCATTTTATCAGAACTGAATTCACTATTTGAGGAATATCATATTCGAGGAAGGGATAGCAGTGGACCCTAAAAATATTGAAGCTATTAAAGGGTGGAAAACACCTAAGAATCTGATAGAAGTTGGATCCTTCATGGGTCTAGCTGGATACTATAGAAGATTCATTGTAGGGTTTTCAAGGATTTCTCACCCAATCACTTCCTTGCAAAGGAAGGGGGTGAATTTTCAATGGACAAAAGAATGTGAAAAGAGCTTCCAACAATTGAAGAAGTTGTTAGACAGTGATCCAATTCTGAGGATTTTTTATCCAAATGAATATTTTGTGGTTTGCACAAATGCATGCAAAGAAGGACTTGGTGGAGTCCTTAGTCATAACGAATTTGTGGTATGTTTTGAATCCATAAAATTGAAAGAGCATGAAAGGCTCTATGCCACTCATGATTTGGAGTTGGCAGCAATAGTACACTCCTTGAAGAAGTGTAGGAACTACCTCATAGGAAAAATATTTGACTTGAGGACAGACCATAATGGTCTGAAATATTTTTTTGATCAACCAACTTTAAATGCTAGGCGGAGAAAATGGTTAGAATTATTCTGTGAGTATGACTTTGATATCAAGCACATCAAAGGAAACGAGAACAAAGTGGTTGATGCACTTAGCAGGAGAGTGCATGAAATGCATGTTACGACCATTAGCATGTATCAAACTTATCTTAAAGGCATAATTTATGAGGCTACAAAAGCAGATGTGGAGTACATGGAGTTAGTAACAAAATTACAACAAGGTAAAATGATTTAGAAGGTTGAAGATTATAAATTGGGAAATGATGAAATTATCTTGTACAGGAACAAAATTTGTGTACCCAATTCTCATGAATAGATGATTATGATCTTGAAAGAGATGCATAACATACCTTATGTTGGACACCCAGGATATCAAAAAACAATTGCAACAGTCAAAAGACAATACTATTGGCCAGGCATGAAGAAAGAAATTGTTGAGTACATTGCTAAATGTCTGGAGTGTCAAAAGGTCAAGGTTGAGCATAGACACCCAATTGGGTTGCTGCAAACATTGCCCATTCCTGAGTGGAAGTGGGAAGTGGTGTCAATGGAAGCAACATGATCCTATCATGGTGATGGTGGACAAGCTTACTAAAGCTGCCCATTTCATTCCAATGAATATTACTCACAAGGCAACCAATGTTGTTGATATTTATATGAGGGAAGTAGCATGCTTGCATGGCATACCCAAGACAATTGGGTCTGACAGAGACCCAAAGTTTACCTCAAATTTCTGGAGGGGATTATTCAAAGGGTTTAGAACAAATCTGAACTTCATCACAACTTATCATCCCGAGTCTGATGGGAAAACAGAAAGGGTGAACCAAGTGATAGAAGATATGCTAATAATGTATGTGATGGGAAAAAAATCTAAATGGGAAGACTATCTACACTTGGTATAATTTTCCTACAATAATGGACACCAAGCATTGTTAAAGATGAAACCATTTGAGGCGCTTTATGGCAGAAAGTGCAACACACCAGTAAGTTGGGACAACCCAACAGATAGAGCAGTAGTTGGGCCATAGTTGCTTATGTAAATGGAAGAGAAGATGTCAAAGATTAAACATAATTTAAATTATTCCCATGACAGGAAGAAAATCTATTCTAACAAGGGTAGAACTCACAAGGAGTTTAAATTGGGTGATCATGTATTCTTGAAAGTGAAGGCCAATAGAAGTTCCCTGAAGTTGGGAAATTGTTCCAAATTGGCAGCTAGATATTATGGGCCATTTGAAATCCTAGAAAGGATTGGACCAGTAGCTTATATGATTGTATTTACTGCATCTATGACCATTCATAATGTATTCCATGTATCATTACTTATGAAATATATGCATGATGCTAATCATGTTATTAATTGGAATGTGATTCAGGTGGAGAAAGAAGGCACTTTTCAAGTGCATCTAGTATGCATTCTGGACCAGAAAACCAAGCAACTTTGAAATCAATACATCAATCTTCTAAAGGTCCAATGGACCTGGTACAGTCCTGAGGATTCCACTTGGGGGCATGAAGAGGCCATGTGGGTGAAATACCCACATCTTTTTGAAGATTTTTGAAAATCTTGTTGTAATATGTCAATTTGATGCACTTAGGACAATGCATAAATAAGGGGAGGGGATTGTAATACCCCAAGTTCGAGCCCCTGTTGAATTTTAATTGTGTTTATAAGCTAGTGAGCCAAGTTTTTATAAGTTGGGAGGATTATGTGAATATTAGGCCGGAGATCCTAGATGCTAAGGCCAGTGGGCCTATTTTTGTATATGTAATTATGCAGATCATTAATAAAAATGCATCATTGTGTGTAGACTGACCACGAAGAAATCGTTAAGGGGGACTAATATCCACTGGGAAGGAATATGGAAAGGGGCTAAGAGGCTAGGAAAAGGGCTAAGCTTGTGGTCTTATCTCTAAGGGAATATTATAATATATTCATAAAAGACTAAGGTTTGAGGAATGACTCATGTTATCCTAATTTCCTTTGGGGAAAGGAAAAAACTCCAAGTGGGGAGGAACGATCTCCCAAGAGAGCCATGTGTCAGTCTTGGAACATGAAGTTTTATGTGAGGAAATCAGTCATTGTGGGGGTTTCCTCAGCCATTCTTGCCATTCTCTCCATTCATGCACGCACTCAGACATTGAACATTCATGAAACCATCCACTTCCTCCATTTTTTACCTCTGCAACATTCATGCAAGCTCTGAAACCTACAAAACCCATAAAAATAACTCATTTTTATCTTGTGAAGCACAACATGACTGCGCAATTCCTGAGCCATATCGCAACCTATCCATTTTGTTGTTGTTGCCCATGTTTTTCTTTAGACTAGTGTGGCTTAATGTCATTACCAGATCCATACCCGATTTTTGTTGTTGTGATTACCTCACTGGATTGGCCTGGGAGATGGACTGAAGAAGTAGGTTTTCAGGCCTATGAGAAACTCTCTCCAGGTGAGAGAGGTTGTTGGGGAAGTGATTTTCCCAGAGGGAGCCTCACAACAGTTGTAGTGCTCTGAGATTTCCTATCTAGTCTATTGTTGAATCCATGGAAAGGTAGTGGTGCAACCGAAGGATTGTCAAGTAGAGAAGGGGCACACTCCCTAAGGTGGAACATGCATGTGGGGAATGAGGGACTATAAATTGTGGATGTGAGTGGACTCCTAGGGAAAAAATATTTTCTGGAGACTTTGTAACCTCAGCCTAGCCTAGGATTCCCATTACCCTAGGTGGAGTTTAGTCCTAGCTCAGGGATGACCCACTGTTGATAGTTTGGAGCAACGCGTTCTAAGGCTAGGAGATTCATGGAAGGCCTTCACGCAGTTGGTGGCCTTCATAAAAAGATAAGTACCATTTCTATGTTAATTTTTATGATGTGTATCTTGTACATGTATTGATATTTAGAATATTTACTGTGTGAGATGATTGTAGAAGATGGTTGTGATTTTTCACATTAAATTATGTATTTGTAACACCCCTGTTTCCCCAGCTTGTAAATATAACTATATTGGACAAGAGACTATGGAAAACTCAATATGTGTGAATGTTTGATTTGATGGACCTTTGTATAGAGGGTCAATGAATGTAAATCTTGTTATTTACTAGAAAATGGATAAGTGTTGCATGACTGTTGGAAGGGGGGTGTGCTAAGAGAGACCACGAATGTTATGAAAGAGATGGTGAAGGGGACCAGGAATGGTTGCATTAACCTCCACAAGACCATTATTTTGCTGGATTTAATTTCTCAGGATTAGAACAACCCTCTGACCCAGGAATTAATTACAGACAGGTTGGTAGGTCGAAAGACCTCCTCCAGAGTTAATGAGGGGATGGGGCATAGCACCCATCTGTAAGGCTTTTAGACCTGACCATGGACTGGGAATTCAGGCCACATGAAATCTTGATGACAAAGGAAAGAAAGGAAGGCATGGTGGGCAGAGGATGACCTGCGAAGAGTGCAAAGTAGAGAGACTAAGCTCAGGTTCGAGGAAGAACTAAAAGAGAGCGTGTTCTGATCGCGGGAGAAGGAGAGTAACCTTCATCCATATCTATTATTAAGCCAGGAGAAGGAGATTAACCTTTGTCCCTAACTTTCATTGAGCCAAAATAAAAAATTCAATCTCAAAACATCGTGGTCTAGCTCGGGGGTGGCCAGTTCTAAATCCATTAGGAGTGACTGAGGCTATGGTTGGGTGGAAATGGGCACCCCTCTCAGCAGTCGCATCACATCTTATGGTTCTGATAAGTGTTTTCATACTTTGTGCTTTAAAATGGAATAATGAATGAATGCATCTATGTATACATTTAAGATTGACCTTTGTATTGATTGATCAAGTGATGTGTAGGTATTTATCTCCATGAGGAATTATGCTTCTACTTAATTTTCCATATGCTCCAATTTAACCCTCGAAGGTTTTCTCCCTAGGGAATTACCTCACAATTCCAGATTCGGAGCAAGCCTATTGGCATTTCTATTGTCTTGGTGATTCCACGAGATTACCCCACCCTTTTTCAGAACTTAAAGTTATGTGAGCTAGGAAGGCACTTTATTCAAACCAGTATCCTAGGAGACCTTAGGCTCGCGCCCACGGCCTTAAAAAAATCTCAGCTAAGATTAGAGCTTATAGCCCGAGATTCATTAGAGGATCCATATGACCAGGGTCTAGGAACCATGTGCTAATTTCGAAAGGAGATAAATCTTGATGACTTCAGAGATTTGGGAGCTCGAAGCCCTGGGATGTCAAACTTCCTAACTGTAAAAAATACCCAAATGTCGGAGTCGCGAAAGTTTTTGAGTCATTGATCTGGGGAGTCTGTTGGGCCCCCTTCTCAACTGTCTGATTGTCTAGTGGAAGGTTTTGTGTATGGTACTTCGGTGAAGTTCCACTTCAGTAGAATGGAGATGCTATAGCATCAAACTCCTCGAACAATGAAGTTATGAAGTGAAGGAGAGTCATATATTTGGGGGAGATCATTAGGAGCCCCACCTACCGTCCATTCATTCAGGAGAAGGGACCCGCACATGGTACTTTGGCAAAGTCCCGCTTTGGGAAAATGGAGTGGCAATGAAGTCAAAACCCCCAAAGGCCAGAGCCGCGAAGTGACCAGGACCGTTGATCTGGGGATCCTTCGGATTTTCTCCTAGTCGTTGGATCTACGACGAATTCAGCCCGACAT
>SNQJ01S0054262.1:91145-105404 GCA_010110895.2 Picea sitchensis | reverse complement strand
TATTCTTCATAATTTGATATGAATAATGACCTGTAATCTAATTAATAAATATTTTGCAATATGCTTAATTCTAACAACAATTATTGCATGCACATTCTTGCAGAATTAAAGATACATACCTTAGTTCCTATATGATAATTAGAGATATGGATGATGAAAAACGGTATTACAACCATGAAGAAGAAATCATAGGTCTACATTTTAGCATGGGTAATGCTGAGAGTGAGTCTAATGGGAGAAGAGACATGCAAGAGATTGTAACTACGAGAATCCTGCAAAAATAAGTGTAGAGATATAGGGTTGATAATGAAAGGATCATGGAATATCAAGAGGGGATACTACAAAGCCTGAATATGTTGTAGAAGCAAGTCAACAAAGATTCAGGCACAATGAAAGAATATAGTTCTAGGAAAGTGGAAGTGTATAGGTCTCATGATAGGAGGGATGATCATGGAGCATTTAGACGATCCAGGGGTATTAGCAGGGATCAAAATCATCATTCCCTGGGGAAATTGACCATAAAAAAATATGCATGTTCAAGGTCAGAAAGAAGGCCAAGTATATCTTCTGTTAGGCATCAAAGAATGAGACATGGGTTGGATAGATTGCAAGGGGAATTGAGTAAAATCAAGGCATCATCATTTGATGGAGAAAAAAAGAAAGGTGAAGATGCATAAGCATGGTTGTTGAGAATGAGAACATATTTCCAATTGCATAACTGTTGAAGTTTTTAAACTTCGGACAGTCATTATCCATAATAAAACACAAAGAAACCATTATAGAAGACCTCAGAAGTCACTAGAAAGAAATAAATGATAAGAAGACCAAGTTGGCCCATTGGAAAATTTGTAAAGGAAACAAAAGAAATAAAATAAAGTTAAAAGAAAAAAATGGCAAGTCGGCCCTGCTAGTAAAATAAGGTGACTTGACTAGTATAAATAAAGGCAAGTTCATTTCATTATTACACATCTCACCATCTCTCCTCTTCTAGTGCACATTTCCTAGTTTCTTCGTGCCAGTTTCTAGTTGCAGTGCCAGTTGCCAGTTACTAGTTGCACTATATTTGTCCAATGGCATGCCATGCTTGAGGGTTCTTCCTCACATTAGGGAACACCTTTCTATGTGATTGGATTCTTCATTTTTTCTGGTGATGTATTTGTGAACTTGGATTAAATTTATTCTAGAGAAATGTTTGTTGGGTTTTTCTCCTGAGTTTAGGTTTTCCCAGGATAAATCTTGTGTCTATTATGCATGACTATCTCTCTGTGATTTTGTTATTTTCGCTGCATTTTTATTTCAGTTGAAATTTTCAGTGTGTAATTATTCTATGATAATAGTGGTATTGAAATTTGTTTGAAATCATAAGGTAACAATTATTAGATATGGAAATTATAAAAATCAACATGGTATCATAACTTTGTTGAGATTTGTCGCTGGACATGAAACTTTCCACTGCTCAAATTTTCATTTGTGAATCTCGTTGAGAAATTTTTTGGAGGAAGATGAGATTAATTTTTTCATAGATCAACTCGCCCTAATCTAGCGCACCTCCTGGTGGTCTCAGATTGCAATTTGGTGAAAGTTGAAATTTCACCCCAAATTCACTACAACAGTTGCAACAACATTTTGTAAAGCTCACTGAGAATTTATTGGACCGAGTTAGGGAGAATTTTGGCATATATCAACTCACCTTTTTTCTAGCGCATCCATTGCACCTCTCGTATTAACAATATGTCAAATTTGATATTTTAGGGCTTTCGGGCTTATTGACATTTTCCTAGACATTGAACTTTTTGTTTGAGATTTTGTGATTTATTTTTTTGTCAAGATGGTGGACAGTCTAAGAGTTGGAGAAAACAATGGTGATGTCTCTACAGTGTATGCTGACTTGAAATCAAATGGAACAACAAGCAACAAGAATCCAGGTTTTCATATAAGTTTTAATATATTATATTGATTCATCTTAAGTGAATGTTGTAACTGGGACATCAATGTTTTTTTAGATGTCTATTATTGTTGAGTACTTTTACTATCAGATGTGTAGTAAGACTTGAATATTGTTGGTACGATGATCATTATGTAAATTATCAATGTCTAGTACTAATGATGCACTTGTTTGACAGTTGAATTGATATCTTCCCTATCCTAGTAACTCTATGGACATTACAGTGACTCCTACCTCTTTGGATAAGGTTAAATTCCATGGAGGTTACCATGGATGTTTTTTTTTTGTTCTTGTTCTAGGTAGGTTACCATGGAGGAATAATTGATCACAACACTACAAAAGTAATGTTCTTTTTTCTTGTTCCTATTCTTGTTCTTGTTCGTTTTCCTGGGAGGTCACAGGTGATAGCTCTAATAGGGAGCTATAGTGACAGTTGCAAGTGGCAACATATTAGATGGTATTTGGTTTGAGACATAGATCAAACTATCCAGACATGGAGTTGTGGACATGACAATATACATCCATGTACCAACGGAGAAGAGGACGAATTTAGAACCTTCTAGAAAGAAGGGTACCTTTGTGGGATACAAAGAGTCTCATATGGATATTTATAGTGAGGAGAAGGATGCTCTGAAGGATGACCATATAGATCCCTCTAGTCCAATTTTTCATCCTTCGGACTATCATGAGGATTTAGTAGAGCCATCCGAGCTAGTGGATATACCTATAGATGTTGCAGTGACTAGGAAGATGCCAACTTGGCTTCATGATACTTTGCAGGATGTAGAGAGGCATTCAGATCCCCATGGTACCTTCAGGGAGAGAAAATGACCTCATATTTTCTCGAGTCACATAGAGTCAAAGTTATGAGGAGGAGAAGGTGGATACACCAGTGGTGAGGCATATGGCCCCGCCAAATACCATCTCAAAAGGAGCTATATTTCAGAGGGAGTAAGCCCTTGGGATCTAATAGGGAGGAGCAGTCTCCCAGGATAGTTCATAAGAGATCAGACTTCATAGGAGGTCAAGTAGAGGGAGTAGATGGCTCTAGAGATTGTATAGACTCAGAGGGATTCAATCTTCAAAGGGATCATGCAGAATCAGAGTGAGCCTGATCTCATAGAGATTCAATTCGTTCAGAGGGAGAGATGATCATTTAGAGGGAGTTCCCCCTCAGGTTCAGGTGGGAGAGAGACATCTTCTAGGGTTGAAAAACATGTGTCATGAGTTGAGGAGACTAGACATAATCTTTAGAGGTAGGAGAATTCTAGGAGATGTGAGACCTCCTGGGAGGATCCACTTGTTTCAGTAGGCTTTTCTATAGTGAAAAATGAGGCAATTAGTCAGGAGGATTGAGGTATGCTTTTTTTTTCTTTAGTCACAGAGGGAGAAGCCAGTGAGGCAGCACTACAACAGGTTTGAGAGGATGCCATGGTGGAAGAGTATCAATCCATCATGATTAGTTATGATACCTGAGGAGAATTCTATGGTGACTTCCAAGTGAATCTACAAGATCAAGCATGCAACAGATGACAACATCAAGAAGTACAAAGAAAGATTTGTGGAGAAAGGATTCCCTTAGAAAGACAGAGTGGATTATGAGGAGATTTTTTGCTCCAGTTTCCAGGTACACTTCCATCATGACTATCATTTCTATTTCTTCAGTGATGGGTTGGAAATTACATCAGATGGTTGTGAAAGATATTGTTCCTAAATGGTATGATTGAGAAGGAAGTGTACATAGAGAAACCTCATATATTTGTGATACATGGGAATGAATCTCATGTTTTTGGATTGAAGAAATCATTGTATAAACTCAAGTAGGCACCTAGAGCACGGTACTCCTAGATTGATGGAAACTTGATGAGTATGGGCTTCATTGAGAGTGATGAAGATATAAACCTTTACTACAAAGTTGTAGATAATAATCCACTGGTCTTACTATTTTATGTTGAGCAGAGTGACTCATTGACAAGTGTAAGAGGGAGTTGGCTTCAGAGTTAGAGGTCGAGGATCCTGGTCGGATATACTATTTCTTGGTATTAGAGGTGTGACATAGATCATATGAGATCTTCCTCAATTAGGTTATACTGGTGAGATTCGATATGATGGACTGCAATTCCATGGCTACACCTATGGAGAAAAATATGAAGAAGTTGAGTGATTATGCTTCAGATTCATATTTGGTGGATCCCACGATGTATAGTTAGTGGATTGGATCCTTGATGTACTTGGTTAATACCAAGCCATATATTTTCTTTGCAGAGAGAAACTTGATCCAATATTTGGTTGAAGCCAAGGTAGTTCCATTGGGTTGCATTGAAGCATGTGTTGAGGTACCATCATGGTACAATTGGATATGGTTAGTCTCAGGTGGTGAAGTGAGGCTGCAGGGATATACCAATTCTGATTGGGTAGGGAGTGCAATAGATAGATTGAGCACCTCAGGGTGATACTTAATCTTGGGATTAGTTACGATTTTTGGGATAAGCAGGAAGCATATTTCTGTAGCACTTAGTACAACAAAGACAAAGTATATCCCAACCAGTTTTGTAAGTCGTGAAGCAATGTGGCTTCATAAACTTCTTACATGACTATTCGATTAGGTGATTGAGATCAAATATCACTTCATCCGAGACATGATGCAAAAGGGAGAAGTGAAGCTTCATCACATATCCACAAATGAGAAGATATCGAAGATCCTCACCAAGACTATGTACATAGAAAAGTTTGTTTACTTAAGGGACAAGCTTGGTGTGATTTATAATGTGTCCCTCATTGAGAGGGAGTGTTTATGTTTGAGAAACATTAGGCATACATTCTTCCAGGATTGGCCATGGTTATTTGACCATTGGATAATGGCCTAGGAGAAGTCTTCTAAGGAAATAATACTCAAGGTGTTGATGTTTATCCAAGAGGAAGAATCAACCAGACATTCACTCATAGAGGTGTACCAGTTGTGAATGGCCCATGTGCAGTATTCAAAGGAAAAAATGCTCAAGGTGCTAGTGTTCCTCTAGTGTGTGGTTGAATCCAGCATCATTCTCCTAGGATTGGTAGTTTAACCAATGGATAATGACAAATTCACTTACATTGGTTTACCTGTAAGTGACACTCACTCACAAGGGTGTACTTGTGGTGTTGAATGGCCCATGTAAGCATCGAGTAGACCTTCTCCTAGATATGGCCTAGGGAGAAGGATACATTTACTTCTTAGTTAAATGGGCCCAGGTGTAGTCCTTAATTATACGAGTTTACCTATAGAATCAAGGTGTTTGAGGTGTTTCCATGTGTTAGATAACATCATACATCATTCTCCCAGGATTGGTAGTTTAACTAGTGGAGAATGGAAAATTCACTCACAGGGGTTTACCTGTGGTGACATTCACTTACAAGGGTGTACTTGTGGATGTGAATGGTTCAGGTGTGTTCTTGATTGAAACCCAAGGTGCTAGACATAGTTGTATAGAGATGGATCATCAAAATGACTCATGAAGAAACTTTTCTATGACAAAAGAAATCCAAGTATGGAGAATGTATCCCTCATTGAGAGGGAGTGTTGAAGTTTTGCAACTTCGAGCAATCATTATCCATACGAAAATACAAAGAAACCATTATAGAAGACCCTATAATGCACTGGAAATAAATAAATGATAGGAAGACCAAGTCATCCCATTGGAACATTTTTAAAGGAAACAAAAGAAATAAACTAAAGTTAAAAGACAAAAAATGACAAGTCGACCCTGCAAGTAAAATAAAGTGACTTGACTAGTATAAATAAAGGAAAGTTCATTTCATTATTACACATCTCATCAACTATCCTCTTCTAGTTCACATTTCCTAGTTTCCAATTGCAGTTTCACTTTCCAGTTACCAGTTGCGCTATATTTGTCCAGTGATGCGCCATGCTTGAGGGTTCTTCCTCACATTAAGGCACAAATTTGTATGTGCTTGGATTCTTCATTTTTCCGATGATGTATTTGTGAACTTGGATTAAATTTCTTCTAAATAAAAGTTTGATGGTTTTTTCTCCTGAGTTCGGGTTTTCCCAGGATAAATATTGTGTCTATTGTACACGACTATCTCTCTATGATTCTAATATTTCTGCTGCAATTTTATTTCAGTTGAAATTTTCAGTGTGTAATTATTCTATGATAACAATGGTATTGAAATTTGTTTGAAATCATAAGGTAATAATTATGATATCTAGAAATTAGAAAAATCAACATACTCATCAAATGAAGAAGCCATAATTGCAGCCTACCACTTTCAAGGAAAGGCATCTATGTGGTGGGATCGATTGAAGCTGGTTAAGCACCTTGATGAGAAAATAATTTCTTGGAAGTAGTTCAAGAAAGATTTTTAGCTGCAGTACTTGTGAGAGAAATATTATGACGAGAAGATGCAAGAGTTCTTTGAACTCAAAATTGGGAACATGACCATGGATGAATATGAGAGAAAGTTCTTGGAATTTCTCAGGTATATGAGCTTCATTAAAGACAAGAAGGTAAAAATTCAAAGATTCCTTAGTGGATTTCCATCCTTCTACAAGGATAAAATTCAGTTTGATGAGCCCAAGAATTTAGAGGAAGCCATAAGGAAGGATAAGTATTTGTATGATCAAAATAGAGGAATGCCAACTTTCCAAAACGCTTGGGATGACAAGAAGAAAGGAAAGATGGATCAAAGAAATAAAGGATTCAAACCACCTTTCATAAGAAATATATCTCAAGCATATCAAGAAAGGAAATCGTCTCAAGGTGATAAAAAAATGACAGACTCCTTGGGAAAGAGGCCAAGACAACATCCCATAAAGTCTTGGGGATGTGAAGGAGATCACATGTATAAAGACTATCCTCATGGAGGAGACAAGATGAAGACTTTTCATAACATGACCTTGGACAGTTAGAACTTTGATTTTACTTATCTTAGTAACTATTTGGACTTAGTTAGATTGATATAGACATTTGAGATGTGTATATATGGACCTATTTATGTGCTATATAATGATATTTTATTGTTATATGTTCATAATGATGATAGTTATGAGAATTGTTGAAACATGCAAATTTAAATGTGGAATCTTGGTACATGGGTAACAGTTCATGTTATGTTGTAAATGTATAATATGCAAGTCATGATAACAATAAATATACATTTTTTAATTGAACATCAATACATATATGTATTCTTATATGAAATTGTGATGTATATGCATGGATATGAGTTATTGGTGAACTAAACTAAAAGTTGATGAGCTATGTGACATCCAAATGGCTGTAGTGCTGAGGTAACTTGGATGTCGTAGACATAAAGAAGATACCGTATGCTATAAGTTATAATTATTATTTAATTTATGATTCCAAATATTGCTATGATCCATGGTGAGTGTGGTTTTGACATGGCACACATCTTACCCATAATGGTTGTTTGATGAAGTTACTTTAAGAACAATAGTTGCACAGTATGGATCGATGCAGGGTGTTGACCCTAGTTCTATGAGGAGGGGAGGAGGTATTTTTCAACATTTATCCTCTGAAACCTAGAGTCGTGGGAGGGTTGTGAGAAGTCACACTCCCATAGACGTGTGATGACGACTGCTAGTTTCCTACTAGGGAAGCTTGGTTAAGATGTATGACACTTCCACTTACGAGTTCTATCTGGATTTAGTTCAATACAGTTTATGCTCCAACTTAGTCGAATAGAGGAAATGATATGATGGAATATGGAAGTAGTTTAGGAATGAAGGAGGCTTCGATGTTAGTTGAGAATATTGATTGAAGATTAGATGTGCCACTATCGTTTACTCACTTGGTTCCTACCATATTTAAAACCCTCTTTTGATTTCCTTTTGATATTTTAAGTGTGATAATGAGCTATTGATGAATTATTGTATTTTTTTTCGTTAAGATTATTAAATGATGCATTTACTTGATTTGTTGTCATTGCATGCCTTGGTGTGATCATATAGGAAATATTCACTAGAGGCGGTGGTTATTTATCATTAATACATGCATAAGATATGTGTCCACTAGATACACACACATACCTTGCACATGTAATTAATAGAATTAATTAATATATTAATTATTTAACTAGATTATTATGTATTTAATTGAATGGTTTAATAACTATGTAAATTATATTGCATACACAAATATTTAGTAGCATTAAATATATTCTTTGACTTTGATTGATGGTTGGTATGATGATTTAAATGAGTATGATGGGTTGTCATGTACATTTTGGGGAAAATTGTCAAGTTGCATTTATAAGTTAGTATGATAAGAAAGCCTTTGCATTGTATTTATTGTTATTTTATGGAATTAATTTATATTTTAGTTTATTTTAATTTTTCCCAAAAATCTAGATAAGGGAGGTTGATGGATAATACTGAAGGTGGTTGAGGATACTTGGGGAAGTGGGTATGGAAGATTGATAAATGGGAAGAGGGAGTGGTGATGAAAGGGGTTGAGAGGTTGGATAGTTCTTAGAAGACATCATTCTTGTGATAGTCTTCTTAGAGCATATGTGATTTGTTGTTCTTGGAGTCACGGGCACGAAGGGCCAAGAAACCGAAATGTTTCTTTGAGCTAGGAAACCGGTTAGGCCCCTAGTTGGCTGAGAGGATTTCATTGTTTCCCTCTGAGAAAGTGGAAAAAAAAGGAATGCTTAGAATCATCTTGCTACTACTAGAAGAACTACACTGCAAATGGTAATCTTCAATAGACTAGGGATGAGGTATTTCACTTGGTATATTTTGTTATGTTTCTAGTTAAATATTTTAATCATAAATTTAACTTCTTATTTATCTCATCCTCTTATTTATATTTGTGTATTTGGATTCAAAATTGGAATATTTAGCACTGGAAAAAGTGCAAAAGAGTTATGAATATGTTGTAGGTTATTCTATGTATGAAAGTATAAAATTTTGTTTACACTTAATGCATATGTTTAAGTCAACAAATATTATTTAGTATCATCTCGTGGATAGATTTTAGCTTCCCTTGTCGTGGTTGAGTGACCCATACGCATGAC
Organism: Picea sitchensis; assembly: GCA_010110895.2. Lineage (NCBI taxonomy): Eukaryota > Viridiplantae > Streptophyta > Pinopsida > Pinales > Pinaceae > Picea > Picea sitchensis. The sequence continues at coordinate 96,421 of SNQJ01S0054262.1, read as the reverse complement.
AGAAATTGAAAGAAACCCTGAACCACACCATGTGTTTTTCTTTATTGTCGTCTCTCTCAGGTAGGTTGAACCCTCATACTAGGAAGTCAATCCCTCCTTAGGATACCAAACCCTCCCACCAACCAACACAAGGTTAAATGAAAATAAAAACAAAAACAAAGAGTGGTTTTCCATGCGTCATGTATGGAAGTGATGAGCCAAACATAGAAAGGTTGGCATGAAAACCATGGTCGCGCCCTTGAGCAGTCGACCATGGAGAAATGGTGGAGCTCACACCTTCACTGGAAACTTTGAGTGAAACCCGCAAGCGAGGGAAGAAAATTAAAAGTTTTGGAAGGGAAATTAAACAAGGAAAAGGTCGGCTCAATATTTTAGGGTTTTCATTGTCATGAGGAGGTGAAGACACGTGGGCCTCATTCAAGGCTCCATGTCAACCCCATTTTACTTGTATTGGTTTACAAATGTATGCGTATTGGTTTATAAATGTATGTGGTTCGTTTATAATTGGGTTTAAATGTTTTATTTTTATTTATTGTTTTTTTTAAGTAAAAAAGATTGTATTACCTTACGCTATCAAAAGTGACACATGTCTAAGCATACATTCAAGAACCACCACCTGTTATTCCACATGTATGGAAACCAGAACAAGTGTTCGTCATTGTTCAAGTAACAAAAGGAAACACATGTCTGGAAAACCATCGGGAGTTGTCACCTATTCTGCCACATGCATGGAAACCAGAACATGTGTTTGGCATTGTTACAAGACCAGCTAGTGAACCATGATCCAGTGGCGGCAAAAAACATTGTAACTAAGACTAGAAAATTAACAGTGGAAAAAATAGACATGAAAAACTAGAACTGAGGCGAACCCAAGCATCCATCCTGGTGGACTGTGAAGGCATATGGCTAGCAACAAGTTGGGAAACCACTCTTTGTAGGCTTGCTTGACAAGGAGTTGAACAAAATATCTATTTGCTTGCTAAGGATGCTCTGATTGTGCGTATTCTCAACCAAGTCTCATCTTATTTCTAAAACGAGGGCCAAATGATCCTTCGTGAGCCTGCAAGTGTTGGGCGGTTAGTGGTTGTCTAGAGTCAAGCCCACTAGCACTTTGGGTGGGTCTACACGATTGTCCTCCTCGCTCCAGAGTTCTCCCTGTCTTACCCCTGGGTCATCGTCGATAGGGTCAATAGGATTCTGGTAGTAATCCGACATTAAAGGAGCACATTCCTCTTCCACCAGACATCCTGTCATGACCATCTCTAGGGAATTCAAGGGAATTCCAATTCCTGTTTGTGCCATATACTCGTTAGCGATATCCTACAAGTTAGGAGGAATTGTTTCCTAGCTAGGACGAATATTCTCCTCCACAATGCGAATTCCATAGAATGGCTCTGGGTTTGGCAAGTGAGGTTCATTTTGAGCTTCTTGACCCCAATTTTAATCAGAGTGGAAAGAGCAGGCTGAGCTACTATTGGGAATGGGAGAGAGATAGGTTGACACTGGGCATTGGTGCCTTCTTACTTGATTGTAGTAGGCTGGCATATGCTTGGGATTTCCTCTTTCATAAGGCATGGTAAGGCTAAGATCATGGGAGGAGAGTTCAAGGTGGGGAGGCCATAAATTCTTGGGATGGGCCAGAGGAAAGTTACATAGGTTTGGAGTGCTCGAAGCCAAATACCTGGGGGATGACGAAAAAGTGAAGAAGAATACTAGAGATGAGGGATGTAGTAGGGAAATACCAGTGTAATGATGAGTGAGGTGATGGCTAGGAGAGACATGAATGTTAGGGTGATGTGGGATGGATGCATCGTACCAGTACCAGAGGGCCTAACTCGAAATTCCACTAGAGATGTTGCATTGTCCCAATGCACTAAACCTTGGTCGGAGTAAATTCTAGGCATTGTGAATGGACTGGAGGGGATGTTGGTGGCAAGGGGATTTAACTGCCCTCTTTTCCAATGCACCATGTGACTCGAAATAACCATGGGTTGCCCCATATGGGGGTAGGAAATCTTGAAGAGATAGCTCTTGGTATTTTCTTAACAGTTGTGAATCCAAGTGATCTTGGGGATTAAGAATAAGGATCTCTGCTTGGATGATGAATCCCTCATTAGCTAGTTTTTCAGCTACTTTGTTGGCCTCACGCCTGATGTGTGAGGTGATTAGATTAAGGGGTGGATGTACATAGGTCTGTAGAAAAGAGAGAGGGCCCAAGAGGTGCCAACTGGGAATGACTTTTTCTGGATCTGTGCCATTGATTATTTTAGTTGCTAATGAGATAATTACTTTGGAGTCCCCTTCAATGATAAGGGGTTGTAAATTGAGCTCTGAGTATAGTTGAATTCCTTTGATAAGACCCCAAAGTTTAGCTGAGTTATTCGTGTCATGACCTAGAGAACCCACCTTGAGGTGCCTAATTTTCCCTGTGCTATCTCTAATAACTGCTCCAAAACCTACTGGCCTAGGATTTCCTTTAGAGGCTCCATCAAAGTCCAGCTTCCAGAAACTAGGGGGAGGACAACTCCATTTAGAGGGGCTCTTAGTGACAGGGTTCAGGGGAGAAAAGAAGGAGAAAGAGGACTCGGAAGATAACAATTGCCAAGAGGAAAAAACGAGGGAGTCTGGAGGTTCAATGGGAATATCATCTGGGTTCCAGGATTGAATTTGAATAGTTTCCCAAATGTTCTCTATTATCCTAGTTCAGGTTAAGGAGGGAGTGCAGGTATGGGAGTGGAAGATGTGTCGATTTATTCATTTCCAAAGATGCCACAATATAAAACCTGGGAGGAGTTTCCAAATTCTGTTTAGAAGTGGGATTTTAAAATCCCCCGAGCCCCGATTTTTGATAGTGTTGATGATGTTTGTTTTGTCTCATTTGGTTTTCCTCATGATTATTGCAGCTTGGTCCCAGATTGATTTGATGTTGGGGGAATTGATTGAAGAGATGATCCATTGTTTCTTCTTTTTGCTCTCATAAGTAACAAATTGAGGGACCAATGAAGCCTCATTTTTTGATATTATCCTAGGTTAGGAGTCGGTTCTGGACCAGGATATAGAGAAAGGTGGAAACCTTTGGCCAGATTTTGGTTTTCCAGATTGTGCGTCAGATGTGATCTTTCGGCTAGTTATGAAATTTCTTTTGAACTTTATAGGCTTCTTTAATTGTGAATGTTTCGATAGGGAATACCCCCAGCATAGAATATCCTTTTCTTCGCTGATGTCGATCTTTCTATTCCCCGTTGTTTCGTGCCAAGGTTGCATTTCAAAATTATTTAGTAGATGGAGATCCTGAGAAAGCAATTTCCAACTGTGCCAAAGGGGCTTAAGTAGGGTTTGAAGCCAGAAGTCCGCAACTTTGAGGCACATCATCTCTGGTAATAGGTTTTGATAAGTACATAGGTGCTCCATTGTTTGCAAAGGAGGTTTTTTCTTCCAAGCGTCTGTCCAAAATTGGGCGGATTGACCATTCTGAACTTCCCAAAAAGTGTTCTTTTGAATGAGTGAGCGGTTCTTCCAAGCCACATTCCAAATATTAGAGCCCTGGATCTGTTCTTCAAGCCTAATGAGTTTCTCTTGTTGTAGTTGGGGGGTATACCGTTTCTTCCAAATTCATGCCCATAGTTCTTCTAGATATTTTAGCCAGCGCCACCAGATTTTTTCTCCCATGACATTGTTGAGATTTCCTGGGTTGCGAAGGCCTAATCCTCCTAAGGATGTAGGTTTGCAGATTTTATCCCAACTGATTAAGGCCCATTTTTTCCCCTATTTGTGACCATTCCAGAGGAAGTTCTATTGTAGGTTTGTTATTCTTTTAATGATTATTTGTGGTGCTGCGAGAGCTAAGAACATGTAGGATGGGATAGCTTGAAGCACTGCCTTTAGGAGGATGAGCCTTGCAGGGAGGTTCAGAGATATGAAGGTCCAATAACTGAGGCAATTGGAAATTAATAGGATAAGGGAGATCTAGGAAATTTTCTGAGCTGTTGAGTCTGACAAGGGTAAACCTATATAGTTGGACGGAAGGGAGCAACATAGGATTCCTAAGAGGCAAGAGATGTGTTTTTGAATTGCTAGGGGAGTGTTGAAGAAGAAAATATGATATTTATCCAGGTTGAAAGTGGTGCCAGAGGTGTCATTGAAGTCATTGAGGATGGTTCATAGCTGGACAAATTTCTTGGAAGTGGGGGTGTTTAGAACCATCGTATCATCAACAAATTGGTTATGGGAAGTTGGAGGCTGGAGTCCGTGGAGTGGGAGCCCTTATAATGTTCCATTTGAGATCGAGGATGATAAAAAATTTCCTAGACCCTCTACCATGATGACAAAGAGGAAAGGGGAGAGTGGGTCCCCTTGATGGATGCCTCGAGAGGGGGAAAAAGGCCTTGAGGGGACGCCATTTACTAGAATGGAGAATAAAGCTGAAGAGGTGAGTTTCATAATCCAACCTATCTAGTCTTCACTGAACCCAAAGGCTGAGAGAAGAGAGTGCATATACTACCAACTAAGTTTATCAAAATCCTTAGAAAGGTCAAGTTTTATGAGCATACCTGGAGTGCGTCTGGTCTTGAGTGAGTGTATCACTTTGTGAACCAAGATAACACTTTCCATTATGTATCGCCCCTCTACATATCATGACTATTCCTTGGAGATGATGAATGAAAGTATGGGCTTGATATTGAGGGAAATTACCTTTGTGATGATTTTGTATATGACATTGTAGAGCGCTATTGGCCAAAACTGCTTAGGGTTGGTGACACATTCCTATTTTGGGATCAGAGTGAGAAACGTGGCATTGAAGGTAGAGAGCACCTTTCAAGAAGTTCAGGATTCTTCCACAAGTTGCCAAACCTCTTCTCGTATCATTGGCCAACAGTGGTGGAAGAAGTCAGTAGTGAATCCATCTAGCCCAGGGGGCATTTCCTTGATTTTCTGATCGACCTCCTCCTACGAGATCGGTTGCATTAGAGATATATTCTTCTATGCTGAGATTAGGGTAGGAATATGTTCAGTGATCCTACGGATGGTAGGCGTTCTGTCAATTGGGGGTTCTGAGAGTAATTCTTTGTAGTAGGCCACTAACTCCGCTTCAATGTCTGCATGGTCCAGAAGTATTTTTCCTTGCGTTTCCTCAAACTTTGTAATATGGATGATGTAGTGTCTATGGATCATAGGGTTGTTGGAAAATGCTTACCAAGTAGCGTATGCTTGTCATTGATGGCAAGCTCAGGAGGAACAACGTTGAAGAAAACGCGCGCAACAAAGGCAAAGCTCAA
>SNQJ01S0054262.1:24362-46001 GCA_010110895.2 Picea sitchensis | reverse complement strand
CTGTGTCTCTCTTGTATTGTGTGTCTTCTGTGTTTTGTTTCTGCATTTGTTTTATTTTATTGCTCCGCGGTCCTGTTTTTCTAACAAATATAAACTGTGGTTAAAAAGTGTATATATTTCTCATTACTGATTCACCCCCCCTCTCAGTAATCCAACAATTGGTATAAGAGTTGGTTCCTTCAGGAAACAGTTTAACCACTAGGAATGGAGTACCAACGTTTGATGTTCAGAGTGGTCTAAAGTATGAGATATGGAGCAGAAGGATGAAAGTATTTTTACTGGCACAAGGGTATGATATTTGGCTATCAGTTGCTATATGATAGATAGTTCAAAAAGGGCAAAGATTGCAGCCAAGAAGGAACTGGAATGAAATAAAAAAAATTGCAATGGATTTCATTTTGGAAGGACTATATGATTCAGTAAAGGAAAAAGTGGGTAAATGTTCATCAACCAAATAACTTTGGGATAAGTTACATAATATCTATTCTTCACCCATCATAGAGTTAGAAAATGCCAAAGAAGATGCAGGTACAAAACAAGAAGAAATATGCTCATCATGTTAGAAATATTTAGAAGAGGAAGAGTATGAAGAAACAAAAGTATGATGTATTGAGTCTAGATAACATCTCTACAGATCATAGATTTATCTTTTGAGTAGTTTGAAGTATGATGTTGCATATGTTTGATAGAGATAGCTTCAGAGTGGTTTAATAACAGAGGTGAAGAATGACAAATTGATTGATTGATAAAGTGATGTTCCCACACAGGTGTCAGTTGGAAGTCAGTTAGCAGAAGTTTATGATTGTATTCAGATAGAGATATATTCAACACAAGTTGTTCCAGATATGCAGAGTTTGGTCTACAGATAGAGAAGACCAGTGGACACAATATGATAGATTTATTAATTGTATTAATGAAGACTTTACAATAGTACAGTGACATATGGGTCAGTATTGTGGACAATTGTGTAGCAGAATCATGTACAATATGGACAGATATGGGTTCGTAAGAACACTTAGCAGGTTTGGACAGATGTATGTCAGTGGCTGAGAGCATGAGTTCATGAAATATTGTATTCAAAGATTGGTTCAGAGACTCGTGGTTCATAGATAAATTAATGTTAATGATACAAGAATATTTGAATGCTTATTCTTGAATGATTTTCATATATGTCATTTGATTACACAAGGAAGTACCAATAGACAATAACTCCAAAAGGAAGCAAGTGTAGGAAGCCCCACATTTCATCTACACTACATCTTCCAGAGAAGTCAAATGGGAAGAGATTATTAAAACATAGAGATCATATCATAGGCATGTTTCCAAGGGAAGAGATGATAGAGTTGATCAAAAAGGGAGTATGAGTAGCCATTAGTATTGAATCATAGTGTTACCCTTTGTCAAAGGGGAATAAAGAGTAATCAGAGGCATAGAAATGCAGAGAAAGATCAGAGACATGAAGACGGAGGGAGAATCCCTGAGGTGAGTGCAGTCAGGGGGAGCAGCCACAAGGAGAGATACCCTTTTCCATTGATGTCAAAGGGGGAGATATAGAAATATTGATGAGGAGAGATGACAATGTTTTCATGACTAAGTGTTGCCATCAATGTTGGTGTTGCCATCAATTCCAAAGGGGGAGATTGTCAGACAATGGGTTTAGATTGATGGAAAGTTGGTTGTCATTGATGTCAACCATTAGAGAGTGATATTGTAGATTGATTTCAACCCTTAGAGATTGATGCCAACCCTTGGAGAAGTCCGGTATCACAAAGGTATGGGTAAGGGACCTGCGTTTGTTTGAGGTATAAAGTCATGAAGATCAATGAATATGAAAGTAATATTATTCCAGATGGATAATACATGTCATGCCATTTATGTTGATATGTGGAACGTCACATAACTCCTCACGTTTAGAGAGTTATGGCCATCTGAAGTTGGAGAACCATCATGAGTTATCTAGAAGCCCCTAGAAGGTCAAAGAAGTCAATTATTCTAGAATATCCTAGAAGAAGTTACTAGCCAAATTGATGGTAACTAGGATTTAATCATGGGTATATTTGTTGCATTAATAAAATAATTAAAAATAAATTAGTCGCAACAAGAAGTTGTGATTTTGGTAATTATGGTAAAGTACTTGTGATGAGAAGATTGAATAGTCAAAGTGGTTGACCAAGAAATTAGAACAAGAAGTTAGTTAAGGGAAAATAAGTTACGAATTGAATAATTATAGAAACATTAGTTTCAGCGAGAAGTTGTGAGTAAAGAGAAATTATTTAAATAATAAAGTGGTCAAAGTGGTTGCAAAGATAAATTATTTAAATAATCAAGTGGTTGCAACAAGAAGTGGTGAGTTTACTATTTATGGATAGGTCAAAGTGGTTGCAAGAGAAATTAATTAAATAATAAAGTTAGTTTCAATTATAAGTGGATATATTGCTATTTGTGGATAAAGTGGTTGTAAGTGGACAAGTGGTCATAAGTAGGTTAGCCCTAGAAGAAGGAAGTTGGGTAAAGTTAGTTAGAAGGTAGCCCCTTGAGGAAGCTACTTGGAGAGTATAAATAAGAGAGAAAGGAACTCCCATTATCACCTAACCTACCTATTGAATATCATTGAATATCTATTTTGTGAAAGGCCTATTGTAGGTACACATTGATACATCAAGTTACGCAAGTCTGAGGTCGTAAAGGAGGGTTGACGACGACAGTTTTGGAGTTGATGAATTACTGAAAAAACCCTAGTTTTTTATGTGTACATGGGCTGCAATGGTGGAAGGCATGTGCATACGTAGGATGAAGAATAACAGGTTGTGTACATTTGGGAAAAACCATGAAATCTTGAGTAGATGAAGATTCTAGGTCTCTAGAGTCCGAAAAAAAGCTCCTAGGAAGGTATATAGTGATGAGGTACAACATATCTATCTATAGGTTCAAAATGTATGTCATATTCTTATGCGTAGTTGGATATTGTTGCTTAAATGTGATATGGTTATGGAAGATTGAAGATTTTCCCTAGAGAGGTTGTTGAGTTGAAACATACATAAGGTGTATGGTATGATGATGTTGGTACATTTTGATGAGTCATAGTTTGATGGGTTGATACATGTTTGGTACGTTGCTTGAGTCACTTTTTAATAGTATTGTTGGCACATGGTATATGAATGATGTGGCATAGATATCTTGATATATTAGTAAAATCACATCTTGGTCTTGGTCATGGTTATGAGGTATTGTGATGTGCATAGTTGATGCATTTGTGATGGTACAGGTTGTGTGAGTGATTGATGTGCATGGTTGATAGTACATGTTGATTGGTACAGGTTGGGACAGGTTGCAAGTTGATGTGACAGAGGCAGCAAAGGGTCTGAGTTTCAAAAAGTGAGAACCCTAGAATTCTAAAGGTGTATGCAGGCCACGATATAGACATGTCATGTACATACATAGGCTACAGTATATAGGTCGTGTACATACGCGAGCTGCAACATATACATGTCACATACCTGTTGGTTTTTTTTGGTACATGATTGATTACATGTTATTGGTACATGTTGGTTATATGTTGTTGAAACAGGTTGGTATAGGTTTACAGTGGTATATCTCACAGGGACAGTGTGGCAGTGGTTTCATCATTTGACATTTATATTTCAAGGCAAAAGGACGAGGAAAGGAAAGGGTGTTGTATCCTCCTTCCAGTTGGTGCTGAAGAATCATGGAGTTAGATCTTCCTTCAGGTTGGAGCATGAGAACTAGCTGGTTCTAGCCACCGTTCATTTGTAGTTAGAGAACATAGGGGGTTGTATCCCCCTTCTGGTTGTAGCCAGAGAATTAAGGAGTTGGATCTTCCCTCAAGTTGTAGCCTAAGAAACTAGGGGGTTGGAGCCTCCTTCCAGTTGGAGATGGAGAATTAGAATTTGGTGCTTCCTTGAATGTAATTCTTAAAGACATATAAGAAAAATATTCCATGGTTTTCTCCTGCATTGGGTTTCCACATAAAATACTAGTGTACTATGCATTGTGTGGATGTGTCTATTATTGTTTATTATGCACTAATGGATGTTAATGTTATATGATGCAATAACATATTAATGATGAACTAATGAACATTGTTGAATAAGTTAAAGGAATATAAAATATGGTTAAAAAGTGTATAAATTTCTCATTACGAATTTACGTCCCCTCTTAGTAATCCAACAAAGAAAATGCATGGGCAGTTCAATTAGTACTGTACTTCTAGCTGCTTAATGATCATCTATTAGCTTGGCCCTCCATCACGACGAGTAGCTCTAACCATAAATCTAAATCTACTTAGATTCTTATAAATCATGTCATCTTATGCAGATCTCAGTGCCTATCCTACATATCTTTTATTTCTCTGGCCTCAAAGTCTCTAATTCCTTGCATCGATTTCTTTCATCTTCGACTGAGTATTGAAAATCAATCTTTCATGGCATCTCTGCAATTCAAGGTCACTAGAAATCAGTTTTTCCTCGTTGCTCCTTCCCTACCTACTCCAAAAGAGTATCTATACCTTTCCAATATCGATGATCAAGCGACCCTGAGATTTAATCTTAGCTTCGGTTAGTTATATCGGTTCAACCCAACAAATAAGGGTGAGGATTCCTTCAGAGTTATCAGACAAGGCTTGGTCGATGTTTTAATGTTCTACTACCCTTTCATCGGAAGAGTCAGAGATGCATCCGCCGGTAAGCTCACAGTGGAGTGCACGGGAGAAGGCATGTTGTTTGTGGAAGCCATTGCATACATTTCTTTGGAGGCATTCAGATACCTCCAAACATCCTTTCCCTGCTAGAAAGAGATGCTATCGGGTTCACAATCTATTACCAATTCTGATCTCCTTCTTATTCAAGTTAATTCATTCATGCTCTGAATCAATTTTCTTTTATGAATTCAATTCACATTCACGTGCATTTGTTATCGGGTGTGGTGGCGATGAATGTTATTTCTTTTGATCAAACTTGTGATTTCTAAATGTATTTCTTATCATGACATTTCAGGTAATGTGTCTGAGATGCAGAGGGTTCATATTCACTATAAATTTTAATCACACCATGACTGACGGACTTGGCCTCGTTCAATTCATGAACACTCATTCAGTTCCAAAGGGGGCTATGAGGCCTTCGGTTCTCCCAGTTTGGGAAAAAGAAAACCTCTGACCCTGGACAAATCTCATTTTCAAATTTCCCCACCACGAATATGATCAAATAGAATACAAAGATGGGAAGATGGTGCCCTCTAACGAGTTGATCCACAATTCCTTATTCCTCGGACAAAAAGTGATCGATTCACTCAAGAGGCAAGTATTAGGGCAAGGAAAGTACTCAACCTTTGAAGTTCTGTCAGCCTTTTTGTGGCATTTGAGAACGAAGGATCTCCAACTGCCAGCGGAGCATGAATTTTGGTTCATATTCAGCGTGAATTCCCACACAATATTTAACCTGCCGCCTCTTGAAAGGTTCCACGAGAATTCCATAAGCCTTGCATGCACGAGGACTATAATACCCCAAGGCTGAGCCCCTTATAAATTGTATTTTTTTCTTATAGGATGGTGAGACAAGTGGTTATAAACTAAAAGACTTCTGTGTTTATTAGGATGGTGAGCCAGATGCCAAGGCCAATGAGCCTGATGTTTTGTATATGTAATTATGCAAAACATTAATAAAAATATAAACACTATTGCGTGTAGACCGACCACGAAGAAGAGTTATGGGGGACTAAGCTCCACCAGGTAGGGTAATGAAGGGGGTCTAAGTATTTGGGCCTAGGGGATAAGCTAGGGGGCTTACCTCTAGAGGAATAATATTTTAATATTATTTCCTGAAGACTAAGGTGAACATGATATGTTTTTGTTATCCTAAGTTTCGGGAAAGTGGGATGTAGGCTAAATGGAGCGCATGCAGCTCCGGGAAGACAAGTGTCGATATGGGTGCATGTAGTTAAATATGAAGAAGTCAACCATGTTGGGGGTTCGCTTCCCATTCTATCATCCTTTGTCTGAGTTCACTGGGATCAAAGGCGTCTGAACCCATTTTTCCTCTGCTTATGCATCTGCATACCCTCGCACAGTGAAGCAAAACCTCACAGGAAAGTTGGTAGTCCTTCCATTCTCCCATCCTACACGTGAACCCGTTATTTCCTCTGCATACCCTCACACATCTCTGAAACCAGAAATGGGGAAGTCGTCCTGTGTTGTTTCTTGTGAAGCCCGACGCAATTGTAGTCACATGAGCTGTGTTGTGACTTAGCATTAGGTTGTTGTCTTGTTGGGTGTCCATACCTGTTTTTCCCTGTTGTTGTCATCCCTACCCGGCTATAGCTAAGTCAAAGACTGGTTGAAGAGACATGTTGTCAGGCATGTGAGCAACTCTCCTAGGTGAGAGAGTTTGTTGGGAAGTGAGTTCTCCTAGAAGGGAGTCCCGTAGCAGCCACAATACTCTAAGGCTTTTGGTCCAGTTTGTTGCTGAAGTCTTAGGTAAGGCAGGTGTACTAGCTGAGGGACTTGTATTAGTGAAGGAGTATCCTCCTGGGGTGGAGCAGATGTGTGTGGAATGAGGGTTTGTGTGTTGTGGGTGTAACTGGCTCCTGGGATAAAATATCCTTCCTGTTGCTTTGTGCAACTTCCTTGTTGTCCTTTCCAAGCCTAGAATTCCCTTTCCTGGTGGAGTTTAGTCCCAGCTCAGGGGTGACCTACTGCTAAGAGTGATGAGAAGAGCAGTCTAAGGTTGGGAGGTTCGTGGAAGGTTTTCATGCAGTTGGTGTATTTACTCCAGCTAAAAGATAAGTATCATTGTTGTGCTTAATTATGTATTTTATGCATGTTTTGTGATTCTTGAATGTTATCATGTATTCTGTTGCATGTGAATTTATTGTTAATCTTGTTTGAATCTTAATTGGTAGCTATAATTTTGTGTTTATCGTGATTAAGTGTTTTAAATTCATTAAAATGCATATATATCATATAACTTTATATTCTGCATGGTAGCATTACTCGGTCTTTGGAGGGTCAGGGATGTTACAATATGGTATCAGAGTCATGGTTTCGACACTGAGCCTGGATGGGCCATGTTATTGGTTAACGAGACAAAGATTTCAGAGTGAATTGTTGTCGAAAGGGACAAAATTTGAGGTTCAAAGTTTCCCTAGGTGCAAGGAGTGCGTCGACAGATTATTTGACTCAAAAATCCCGGGAGAAATAGATTGCGTTTTCTTGGGAAGGGATGCGAAGATCTGTTGCAAGGAGTGCACAGATTCAAAAGTCGACTAAGTGTCGAAGCAACCCTTTAAGGAGAAAGGATTTCGACAAATGAAGCTCAAGAGGAGGAGCGACATCAGTCGTTAGATCTGTTGTTGGAAGGAGTCTGGATCGTTAGATCCATGTCCAGGAAAGCAAAGGAAAGTTACTTCAGAGGATTTCAAGTGTGGAGTGTGACAAACTCCCGAAGTCCCGAAGTAGATTGCAACCGTCCATTGTAAAGGACACGTGTCAAGAGATCGTGTAATTCAGGTGGAAGTACTTCATGAGAAGGCAAGTGTTGTGAGTTTGAAACTCCTGAAGCTCGAAGTGCCGAAGTCACTCGTAGTCGTTGATCATGAAGGAGGACACGTGTCAGTAGATCGTGAACTCCGGGGGAAAGTGCTTAAGGCAAAAGTGAGCGTAGGGGAGTTGAAACTCCCGAAGCCTGAAGAGCTGAAGTGGTGAGTCATGATGACGTCACCTGGAGGTGACGTGGACACATGGGATGTGTGCCACGTGTCAGTGGGTTTAGAACCCATGGAAGATTGAAATGGCATTTGGAACATGACGAGTGTCACCCATCTGAATGGGCCATGTATCAGTTGCTAGTATTCCGCCATGTGGCATCCTATATGAGTAGGGTCAGTGGGGCTCGAGGTTACGTAACATAGTTAAACGTTGTTGGACCATAATGGTGTTGATCATGATACATCAAGATCAATGGCCAAAAGGCATTGCAGGGACCAAGTTGCACATAAGCTAATTCTCTAAGGTGGTCCTGCAATCCAAACTACGGTTTCATCGAGGGGTTACGTGTTAGCGTCAGAAGAATTGCGGGATAAAAGGTGAGTTAATCCAAACCACCGTTGCATTCCCCCGCAATTGGAAAACGTTAAGTGATGCGACGTAAGGATGTCACCAAAGGTGATGGGAAATGTTTGAAGATTATCAATTCGGGTGTGCGGATGCGAGATCCTCCGAAGCTTCGAAGTCCCAGAACTCATACACCTGAGGTTCCATAGTGAGTGTCAGTCGTTGGATTTTGGGTAGACATGGACTGTTGATCCACTCTACTCCATGAGTTTGGTAACTTGGAACTCTGAGAGATTGACGTGTTGTGCTTTGAAAATTTCTGAAGCTGAAGGCCCGAGTAAGAACCTTTTCACTTAGCGCTTGGTCATTGCCCGTGATCACATGGGTTGGGGACTGAGAGAAAGGGGCTAGTGCCCAAAATTTATTACAGAGAAGAGAAGAGCTCAGAAAGAAAATGAAATCTGAACATTTTCTTAAATCAGATTGGTTTATGAATGTTGTGGAAATTGTTAAGGAACGATGGCCTGACAAATTTCGGTTGACTGCACATTATGTTTTGCAGAGTTCAACAAGTGTCAGGACCACAATGAATTACCACTGAGTGTAGATAAATGGAGGAGGCACATAATGCCTCCAGTTCAAAGAATGAAGTAAAAGGAATGGATGTCCATTTAGGAGTAGAAGAATCGAACTCCAATGGGCACATAGAAGAGATGGATAAGGAAGGGAATATGATGAAAACCATTAAACGATTGTAGAAAGACGCCAAGGCTCACTGAGATGATAACATAAAGCTCATGAAAGCCAGGGATCAACAAGGAAAATTCAACTTAAATTTGATGCAGAGTCTGGAAAGAATTTAAAAGAAGTTGGATAAGGAGAGTGACTCAAGCAAAACAGGGAGTCACAAGAACCCTGAGAGGAAAAGAAGATCAAGAAGCATTAGCAGGCATCATCATCACTCCCCGAAGCATTCCAATAAGGAGGAACACAGTAGTTAAAGCCCATATCCTACCAGAAAACATAGGATATCTGGAGTGGATGAAGTGAAGTGTGAAATGAACAATATTAAGCCTCCTACTTTTGACAGAGAACACAAGAAAGATGAAGATGCCAAGACTTGACTGATAGGCATGATTAAATATTTCAAACTCCATAACTATTCTTCTCATGCAGAGGGAGGAATTCCCATTTACCAACTTAAAGGAAAGGCATCCATATGGTGGGAGAAGCTTGTGCAAGTACAACACATCAGAGAGAAAAATGTTACTTGGAGGGAGTTCAAGAGACATTTTCAAAACAAGTACTTAACTAAGAGATACTATGACAAAAATATGAAAGAGTTCTTTGAACTCAATCTGGGCAACATGAGCATTGATGAATATGAATGAAGGTTTTTGGAATTGTTGAAGTATGTCCCCTTCATCAATAATGAGACTGTCAAAATTCAAAGGTATCTAAGTGGACTTCCATATTCCATCAGTGACAAGATCCAGTACGATGACCAAAAGACTATGGAAGAAACTATAAGGAGAGCAAAAATCTTATATGATCAGCAAAAAGAAAATCCTACTTTCCAAAAAGCTTGGGAAGATAAGAAGAAGTTTAAGAGAGAGAAGAGGAAAAAGGGAATCAAACCACCATTTTTTAGGAATATTCCTCAAGGACAAACATATTTTAGAGAGCCGAAGAAGGCTAAAGTAGGTGGAAAAATTCCAAGACACCCATCTATGGAATGTTGGGGCTGTAAAGGAAATCATAGGTACAGATATTTCCCCCACAGGAATGACAAAGTGAGAACTGTCCACAATGTTCAACAGGCAGAAACAATGGAGGACATGGGCAATAGAGTACCCAGGATCTATGTAGCCTTGGACAACAAGAAAGAAAAATAGCAGTCACACATGATTGAAGTGGAAGGTATGATCAACAACCATGCCTTTACTATTTTAATTGATTTAGGGGCTAGTCATAGTTATGTAGATCCTAGAGTGGTGGAAAGTTTGCAATTGTTGAGAATCAAACATGGAAAATCTTGGTTAGTGCAACTAGCTACAAGAACCAAGATAAAGGTTGTGTAATTGGTTAAGTCATGTCTAGTGGACATGAACAGACTGAGCACGAGAGTTGAATTGAACATTTTACCTTTAGGTTCATATGACTTTCTAATTGGGATGGATTGGTTGGACCAACACCATGCAATCTTGGACTATCATAACAATGAATTCACTTGCCTGGATGAGGAAGGGAATCAACGAACAGTCCAAGGAATTCCCAGGGTAGTTACTGTTAGAGAAATCTTAGCAATACAACTGAAGAAGTGCTACAGGAAAGGTTGTCAATTATTTGCAGCCCACATGGAGGAAGCACCTAAGGATAAGGTGTCAAGTATTGAAGACCATGCAGTACAAAAGGAGTTTGAGGATGTATTCCAGGAGGTAATAGGACTACCCCCGAAGAGAGATATCGACTTCTCTGTAAACTTGATACCTGGAGTAGCTCCAATGTCGAAAGCTCCTTATAGAATGAGCACACCAGAGCTGAAAGAATTGCAATTGTAGCTTGAAGAGATTTTAAAGAAGGGGTATATATGCCCAAGTGTGTCACCTTGGGGAGCCCCCATCCTATTCGTGAAGAAGAAGGATGGAACAATGAGATTGTGCATTGATTTCAGACAGTTGAACAAAGTGATTGTTAAGAACAAGTATCCTCTATCGAGGATCAATGATCTCTTTGATCAGTTGAAGGATGCCAAGATATTTTCAAAGATAGATCTCAGGTTAGGGTATCACTGAGTAAGAATAAATGATGAATACATCAGAAAGACCTCCTTCAAAACAAGGTATGGTCATTATGAATTCATAGTGGTGCCATTTGGGTTGTCAAATGCACCCGCTGTTTTTATGTACCTAATGAATGGTGTATTCAGGGAGTATCTGGACAAGTTTGGCATAGTCTTTTTGGATGACATCCTAGTGTATTCCAAGTCAGAGGAAGAGAATGAGAAACATCTAAGGATGGTACTGCAAGTTCTATGAGAGCACCAACTGTATGCCAAGTTGATCAAGTGTGTATTTTATCAAAAGTAGATCCATTACTTGGGGCATATCATTTCAGAGGATGGGATAGTCATGGATCCTAAGAAGATAGAAGCCATCAGAGAATGGTCAGCACCAAAGAATGTGACAGAAGTCAGATCCTTTATGGGTCTATATGGCTACTACAGAAGGTCCATTGCAAGGTTCTCAAGGATATCTCACCCTATCACTTCCTTGCAGAGGAAGGAGAAGAAATTTCAGTGGACTGAAGAATGTGAGAAGAGCTTCCAGCGATTGAAGCAGCTGTTAACCAGTTCTCCAATCATGAGGATTGCAGATCCAAATGAGGATTTCATAGTGTGCACATATGCATGCAAAGAAGGACTGGGAGGAGTCCTCAGCCAAAATGGATTTGTAATATGTTATGAGTCCAGGAATCTGAAAGAGCATGAAAAGAACTATGCCACTCATGATTTGGAGTTGGTGGCCATCATTCACGCTCTAAAGAAATGGAGGAATTACCTCATGGGAAGGAGGTTTGAACTGAGGACAGACCATAATGGTCTGAAGTATTTGTTTGATAATCCAACCTTGAATGCTAGGCAGAGTAGGTGGTTAGAAATCCTTTGTGAGTACGACTTTAATATCAAGCATATCAAAGGAAAGGAAAACAAAGTGGTTGATGCACTCAGCAGGAGAGTACATGAAGTGCATGCTATGGCCATTAGCATGTACCGAAATGATATTAAAGGCATAAATTCAGATGATGCAAATGCATATTTGCAATACAGGGATTTGGTAGCAAAGCTACAGCAAGGTAAGATGCTATAGAAAGTGGAAGATTATAAGTTGGGAGATGATGGAACACTCCTATACAAAAACAGATTTTATGTACCTAATGTCCAGGAATTGAAACTTAGGATTTTGAAAGAAATTCTTAATGTGCCTTATGATGGGCACCCTGAATATCAGAAAACTATGGCAGCAATCAAGAGCCATTAATTTTGATTGGGTATGAATAAAGAGATTGCAGAATCCATCACCAGATGTATGGTGTGTTATAAGGTTAAAGATGAGCACATGCACCCAACAAGGTTGATACAACCTTTACCCATCCCTGAGTGGAAGTGGGAAGTAGTGACAATGGATTTCATCATAGGATTGCCCAAAACAGGCAAGCAACATGATTCAATCATGGTGGTGGTGGACAAGCTTACGAAAGATGCCCATTTTATTACATTAAAGACTACTCACAAGGCATCTAATGTTGTCGATATATTTTTAAGGTAAATAACACGATTGCACGGTGTTCCCAAGACAATTGTGTCTGAAAAAGACCCAAAATTCACCTCAAAGTTCTGGAAAGGGTTATTCAAAGGGTTCAGAATGAATTTAAACTTCAACACTGCTTATCATCCTGAATCTAATGGGCAGACAGAGAGTGTGAACCAAGTGATATAAGACATGCTAAGGATGTATGTGATGGAAAAACCGTCTAAATGGGAAGACTACCTACAGTTGGTAGAATTTACCTACAACAATGGGTATCAAGCATCACTGAAGATGAGCCTGTTTGAAGCACTTTACGACAAAAAGTGAAACACTCCAGTAAGCTGGGATAACCCAACTGATAGGGAAGTGGTTGGGCCAGAGTTGCTCAAGGAAATGGAAGAACAAATGCCGAAGATTAAGAAGAATTTGAAAGCTTCCCAAGATAGGCAGAAGAGTTGTGTTGATAAGAACAAGACCCACAGGGAGTTTAAAGTGGGTGATCATGTTTTCCTGAAAGTGAAAGGAAATAGAAGTTCCCTAAGGTTGGGAAACTGTTCCAAGTTGGCAGCCAGATTTTGTGAACCATTTAAAATCCTATAAAGGATTGGACCAGTTGCATATATGCTTGCATTGCCTACATCCATGACTGTACATAATGTGTTTCATATTTCATTGCTTAAGAAACACATACCTGATTCTAATCATGTAATTGATTGGAATGTGATTGAGGTGGAGCAAGAAGGCATCTTGCAGGTGCATCCGGTGCGTATACTAGACCGAAAAAGAAAGCAACCCTGGAATCGAGCCATAGGGCTTGTAAAAGCCCAGTGGACCTAGTACGGTCCTGAGGACGCAACATGGGAGCATGAAGATGCTATGCAGGCAGAGTACCCACATCTTTTTGAATATTTTGAAAATCTTGTTGTTGTTTTGTAAATAAGTTGCACTGAGGACAATGAAAAAATAAGGGGAGGGGATTGCAATACCCCAAGGTCGAGTCCCTTCTGAATTGCATTTTTTTCTTATAGGCTGGTGAGCCAAGTGGTTATAAGATGAAAGACTTATGTGTTTATTAGGCTAGTGAGCCAGATGTGAAGGCCAATGAGCCTGAGTTTTTGTATATGTAATTATGAAGGACATTAATAAAAATATAAACATTGTTGCGTGTAGACCGACCACGAAGAAGAGTTATGGGGGAGTAAGCTCCACTAGGTAGGGTAAGGAAGGGGGGCTAAGTATTTGGGCATAAGGGCTAAGCTACGGGGCTTACCTCTAGAGGAATAATATTTTAATATTATTTCCTAAAGAATAAGGTGAACATGATATGTTTTTGTTATCCCAAGTTCCTGGAAAGTGGGACGTAGGCTAAATGGAGCGCATGCAACTCTAGGAAGATAAGTGTCGACCTGGGTGCATGCAGTTAAAGCTGAAGAAGTCAACCATGTTGGGGGTTCTATTCCCATTATGTCATCCTTCGCCTGAGTTCGTTGGGATCAGAGGTGTCTGAACCTGTTTTTCCTCCGCGTCTACTTCTGCATACCCGTGCACAGTGAAGGAAAACCTCACGGGAAGGTTGGACATCATTCCATTCTCCCATCCTGCACGTGAACCCATTCTTTCCTCTGCGTCTGACCTCGGCATACCCTCACACATCTCTGAAACCAGAAACAAGGAAGTCATCCTGTGTTGTTTCCTATGAAGCCCGACGCAATTGTAGTCACATGAGTTGTGTTGTGACTTAGAGTTAGGATGTTGTCTTGTTGGGTGTCCATACCTATTTTTCCCTGATGTTGTTGTTGTTTTCATTGATGTCATCTGTACCCAAATTTATCTGAGTCGAAGACTAGTTGAAGAGACAGGTTGTCAAGCCTATGAGCAACTCTCCCAGGTGAGAGAGTTTGCTGGGAAGTGAGTTCTCCTGGAAGGGAGTCTCGTAGCAGCCGCAACACTCTGAGACTTCTGGTCCAGCCTGTTGCTGAAGCCCAAGGTAAGGGAGGTGTACTAGCTGAGGGACTTTTATTAGTGAAGGAGTATCCTCCTGGGGTGGAGCAAGCATGTGGGGAATGAGGCTCTATGTGTTGTGCGTGTAAGTGGCTCCTGGGATAAAAGATCCTTCATGTTGCTTTGTGCAACTTCTTTGTTGTCCTTGCCAAGCCTAGAATTCCCTTTCCCGGTGGAGTTTAGTCCCATCTCGGGGGTGACCAACTGCTGAGAGTGATGAGAAGTGCGGTCTAAGGCTGGGAGGTTCATGGAAGGTTTGCACGCAATTGGTGTATTTACTCGATCTAAAAGATAAGTATCATTGTTGTGCTTAATTATGCATTTATGCATGTTTTTTTATGCTTGAATGTTATCATGTATTCTGTTTCATGTGAATTTACTGTTAATCTTGTTTGAATCTTAACTGGTTGCAATAATTCTGTGTTTATCATGATTAAGTGTTTTAAATTCATTAAAATGCATATATATCATATAAGTTTATATTATGCATGGTATCATTACCTGGTCTTTGGAGGGTCGGGGATGTTACAAGGATGACCACAGAAGAGTTGGAAAACAAACCACTCTCTTTCACTGTGAAAATGATAAACAAAGTGAAAATGGTTGTGAATGACGAGTACATGCGATATGTGATATATTTGGAGTTGAAAGGGTTCCCTCACTGTACAGTGGTGGGCTCCTTTTTTGTTTCGGAAGTTACCAAAATGGGCTTCAGAGATGTGCATTTCAGGTGGGGAAGATAAGCCTACGTATGGCTTGCAAAAGGTTGGGTGGGAGTAGTGTCAGGTCTGATCAATTTCTTATTCACTCATCACAATACAAGTGGAGTGGAGGGAATAGTGGTTCCCATTCTATTACCCTCTATTTGCATGAGAAGATTTTAAGCATAAATCAATGATGTTATCGCCAATGCTCCTCCTTTTCCATGTTCCTATCTCTGAAAAGGTAATCATTGATATAATATATTTGATGGAACAATTCAAATATATGTGCACCAAAATAGTAATTGTATGAATCAGAGTCGTAAATAGTTTATGTTTGTGTGAGCTTATTGCTCTGATATTTCTCATGTTAGGTTGTTAGGCCGGGTTCATGAAGTGGCATATTGGTATTTCCTTCCATCATTATGTAATGTAATTAGTATGCAATATTTCTCCCTTATTAATATGTAATGTTTATCGCTTATCGCTTATGAAATAGTGTGTAATGTTTGTGGCTAATGAAATTAAATCAATTACCAATAGTAATTACGCGTGTACACCTATTGGAAATGGTAATTTTTAATGATATTCTAATTATAAATTATAATATTATGGTTAGCAATTGAATATGCTCACATATTATTCATCGTTATTTCAAATTAATGAATGGGATTTCATTTTCATAACTTTCTATAATTTTTGAATGCTTCCATTAATCTGTTTACTTTTTCACATTTACTTATTGAAGAGAGAATGAAGAAAAATGAAATTAAAATTATAGAGAAGAGAAACAAATATACAACACTCAGATTGAACCTAAACAAATACAGAATGGGTTCTACTGATGTCATTTTATAGGGAATTTTACACAAGAAACAGGGCTATTTGGAAGCCTCTAGAGCTTCCATCGATTTCCTGAAATTTTCTGATATTTTCTGCAGTCAGTGTCATCTCTACCAACTACCTCATTTAATTCAACTTCTAGATAATTTTTCACCACCTTCTCTAATAAACATTACAATAATTAATCTTTGTTTTAACATCCCCCCTTAATGTTTATTAGGGTTAACATACACTTTATTAAGGGAATACTTTTTTAAGTCCTATCATGCTTCTGAACTTTACAAACTTTACAATACTCAAAGGTTTAGTAAATATATCAACAACTTGATCTTTTTTTCTACAATATTTCAACATGATGTTTCCTTTTTGTGTTTTCTCATGGGCATAATGATGATGGATTTCAATATGTTTGGTCCTTGCATGAAAAAATGGATTCTTTGTTAATTGTATTATTATTTGATTATCACAGTAAATAGTTGTAGATTTTGTTTGAGGATGATTTAATTCAACAAGAATACCTCTTAGCCATGTAGCTACTTTTGTTGCAAGTGTTCCTCCTTTATATTCAACTTCTGTTGATGATAAAGAGATTTTATCTTTCATCTTTCTACTCCATGAGATTGCTACCAAATAAAGATGAAAGATATTTCTAGAATTTGATTTTCTATCATCAATATCTCCTGCCCAATCGGAGTCTATATATCCTGCAAGTTGAACATTACCACCATATTGATATTCAACTCCAAACTTATAAGTTCATTTGATGTATCTAAGTATTATTTTAGATTCCTTCCAATGTTCAAGAAGAGGAACAAACATAAATCTAGAAACCATTCCAAATGCATATGCAATATCTAGTCTAGTGGCTATTAGATAAAACAGACTTCCAACCAACTGTCTATATAGTGTGCCATCAAATTTTTCAGAAATAGAGTTTCTTATTAAGTTGGTCCCTGCATCAATTGGAGTTGGAGCTAACTTACAATTCTTCATTTTGAACTTCTTCAAACGATCAAGTGCATATTTTGGTTGTGATAGAATAATTCTATCTTTTTTCTTACCAAACTCGGATGCCAAGAAAATAATGTAATAAACCCAAGTCTGTGATATCAAAATCCTTCTTTAGCTACTTCTTGAAGTCATATACATGACTTAAACTGCTTCCTATAATAATTAATTCATCTACATATATGAAAAACATTATAATATCACCATTTCATTTTTTGACATAAGATCAGGATCGTAAGGAATTCTTTTGAATCCATCATTCAAGAAGTACTCATTAATTTTGGAGTACTATGCTCTTGGAGCCTGCTTTAACCCATACAATGATTTTTTAAGCTTACAAATAAGATGTTCTTGGCCAACTCTTATAAAACCTAGGGGTTGTTGCATATAAATTTCTTCAAGTGAATTACCATGCAAAAAGTCACTTTTTACATCCATTTGATGAATTTCCCAACCAAATTTTGTAGCAAGAGAAACTACAATGTGAGTTGTAGTCATTTTAAAAACATGAGCAAATGTTTCAGTATAGTCAATACCTTATTTTTATGAGAATCCTTTTGCAACCAATCTATCCTTATGCTTCTCAATTGCTCCTTCAGATGTGAACTTTGTCCTATATACCCATTTTCATCCAATGGGATTTTTACCTTCTAGGAGAGGAGTAAACTCCCAAGTTTGATTCTTCATTAAAGATTCATATTCATCTTTCATTGCAACATCCCATTCAGGTTTTCTTTGAGCTTCTTCAAAGACTCATGGATCATCAACTTGCATCACTATAGTCATAAGAGCATAGTTGGCATAATGTTGTCGTGGACCTTCTTGATAAATATCTTGGAGAATCCTTGTTTTTGTGGAAAAATCATCTTGTGTACTTGGAGAAAAAAATTCTTCTTCACAAGATTCATAACTTTCTTGGTTAGCCATTTCATCAAGATTTTCTTCACTAGTTTGGTCACTAAGAATTAATGAAGAAGTAGGAGAAAAGGAAGAAGATTTGGTAGACAGTATGCATCTTTCATCAAATATTACATCTCTCCTAATGAGTATTTCATTCTTTTCAGGATCATACAACCTGTAGGACTTAGATGTTTCACTGTAACCAACCATAATACATTTGTGACTTTTTCTATCAAGTTTCTTTCTCTTTTCATTTGGAATATGAACATAAGAATCACACCCAAAAACCTTGAAATGACCAACAATTGGTTTTCTTCTACTCCATGCTTCTTTAGGAGTCTTATGTTTGAAAACAATTGTAGGTTCCCTATTGACAATATATGTTGCAGTATTTATAGCTTCAACCCAAAATTTTGGATCCATATTTCTAGCATGTAGCATACACCTAGCCATCTCCATAAGAGTTCTATTCTTCCTTTCAACTACCCCATTTTGTTGAGGTGTATANCCCTATTGACAATATATGTTGCAGTATTTATAGCTTCAACCCAAAATTTTGGATCCATATTTCTAGCATGTAGCATACACCTAGCCATCTCCATAAGAGTTCTATTCTTCCTTTCAACTACCCCATTTTGTTGAGGTGTATAAAGGACTGTATGTTCTCTTTTAATTCCATTATACTTACAATAATTATCAAAATATTTTTTTACATATTATTTTCCATTACCAGTTCTTAAAATCTTAATAGACTTTCCACTTTGTTTTTCTACAAAAGCCTTAAATTCCTTGAACTTCCCAAATACCTCATCTTTGTTCTTTAGGAAATAAAATCAAATCCTTCTTCTATAGTCATCAATAAATGTTATAACATACCTAAAACCTAAAATAGAAGGATGTTCTAATGGCCACATGAGGTCACTATGAACCAAGTGAAGCAGATTCTGGTCTCTCCATGATTTCCCCTTTATGAATTTTTCCATATGTTACTTACCATACACACATCCTTCACAAACTCCTTGCCTCTAAAATATTTTGTATATTCCATACACTATTTCAAACCTTTTAATTAAACTTAGACTTTTGTTATTCAAATAACCCATCCTCTCATGCCACGACCTACTCACATTATCAAATTATGCAACAAAAGATTTCTCATTTGAGGTAAACCTTCCAAACTTATAAAGTCCATTTTCTACATATCCAGAAGCGACCACTTTATAATTACTATTACTATCTTTAATTAAGCACTTGTCCTTATAAAACTCAACCTTATAACCTTGATTTGCAATTTAAATCACAGAGAGAAAATTTGACTTAAGATTGGGAACCAACATAACATTAATGAATACTCCAAATTCAATATCAACATTTCTAGTTCCAATCACATCGAGTGTTGTATCAAATAGTTGTAGCTTTTGTTTGAGGATGATTTAATTCAACAAGAATACCTCTTAGCCATGTATCTTCTTGTGTTGCAAGTGTTGCTCCTTTATATTCATCTTTTGTTGATGATAAAGACATTGTAGCTTGCTTCTTTCTACTCCATGAGATTGCTCCCAAATCAAGATGAAAGATATATCTAGAAGTTGATTTTCTATCATCAATATCTCCTGCCCAATTAGAGTCTATATATTTTGCATGTTGAACATTACTACCATATTGATATTCAAGTCCAAACTTATAAGTTCCTTTGATGTATCTAAGTATTCTTTTAGCTTCCTTCCAATGTTCAAGATGAGTAACAAACATAAATCTAGAAACCATTCCAACTGCATATGCAATATCTAGTCTACTGGCTATTAGATAAAGCGGACTTCCAACCAATTGTCTATATAGTGTGCCATCAAATTTTTCAGAAATAGAGTTTCCTCTTAAGTTGGTCCCTGCATAAATTGGAGTTAGAGCTAACTTACAATTCTTCATTTTGAACTTCTTCAAAATATCAAGTGCATATTTTGGTTGTTATAGAAGAATTCTATCTTTTTCTTACCAAACTCGGATGCCAAGAAAATAATGTAATAACCTGAAGTCTGTGATATAAAAATCCTTCTTTAGCTCTTTCTTGAAGTCATATACATGACTTAAACTTCTTCCTATAATGATTAATTCATCTACATATATGAAAACCATTATAATATCACCATTTCATTTTTTGACATAAGATCAGGATCATAAGGACTTCTTTTGAATCCATTATTCAAGAAGTACTCATTAATTTTGGAGTACTATGCTCCTAGAGCCTGCTTTAACCCATACAATGATTTTTTAAGCTTACAAATAAGATTTTCTCGACCAACTTTTATAAAACCTAGGGGTTGTTGCATATAAATTTCTTCAAGTAAATCACCATGCAAAAAATCACTTTTTACGTCCATATGATGAACTTCAAAACCAAATTTTACAGCTAGAGAAACTACAATGTGAATTGTAGTCATTGTAGCAACATGAGAAAATGTTTCAGTATAGTCAATACCTTCTTTTTGTGAGAATCCTTTTGCAACCAATCTATCCTTATGCTTGTCAATTGCCCCGTCAAATGTGAACTTTGTCTTATATACCCATTTGCAGCCAATGAGATTTTTACCTTCTGGGAGAGGAGTAAACTCCCAAGTTTGATTCTTCCTTAAAGATTCATATCCATATTTCATTGCGACATCTCATTCAGGTTTTCCTTGAGCTTCTTCAAAGACCCGTGGATCATCAACTTGCATTACTCTAGTCATAAGAGCATAGTTGACATAATGTTGTCTTGGACCTTCTTGTTAAATCTCTTGGAGACTACTTGTTTTCGTGGAAGAATCATCTTGTGTACTTGAAGAAAAATATTCTTCTTCACAAGATTCATAACTTTATTGGTTAGCCATTTCATCAAGATTTTCTTCACTAGTTTGGTCACTAAGAATTAATGAAGAAGTAAGAGAAAGGGACGAAGATTTGGTAGATAGTATGCACCTTTCATCAAATATTACATCTCTCCTAATGAGTATTTCATTCTTTTAAAGATCATACAACAAGTAGAACTTAGATGTTTCAATGTAACCAACCATAATACATTTGTGACTTTTTCTATCAAGTTTCTTTCTCTTTTCATCAAGAATATGAACAGAAGCATCACACCAAAAAACCTTGATTTGACCTACTGTTGGTTTTCTTCTACTCCAAGCTTCTTCAAGAGTCTTATGTTTGAAAACAATTGTAGGTGTCCTATTGACAATATATGTTGCAGTATTTATAGCTTCAACCCAAAATTTTGGATCCATATTTCTAGCATGTAGCATACACCTAGCCATATCCATAAAAGTTCTATTCTTCCTTTCAACTACCCCATTTTCTTGAGGTGTATAAGGGACTATATGTTCTCTTTTAATTCCATTATACTTACAATAATTATCAAAATATTTTTTTACATATTATTTTCCATTACCATTTCTTAAAATCTTAATAGACTTTCCACTTTGTTTTTCTACAAAAGCCTTAAATTCCTTGAACTTCTCAAATACCGCATCTTTGTTCTTTAGGAAATAAACTCAAATCCTTCTTCTATAGTCATCAATAAATGTTATAACATACCTGAAACCTAAAATAGAAGGATGCTCTAATGGCCCCATGAGGTCACTATGAACTAAGTGAAGCAGATTCTGGTCTCTCCATGATTTTCCCTTTATGAATTTTTCCATATGTTTCTTACTAGACATGCATCCTTCACAAACTCCTTGCCTCTAAAATATTTTGGGTAGTCCATACACCATTTCAAACCTTTTAATTAAACTTAGACTTTTGCAATTCAAATAACCCATCCTCTCATGCCACA
>SNQJ01S0054261.1:14973-44924 GCA_010110895.2 Picea sitchensis | reverse complement strand
CAGCGAGCCGCTCTTGATCTTCGGGCCAGTGAAGACCAAATACGGTATTTGTTTCGGTGGAAGTTAATGCCACCATTCCAGGTGCCTTCCACCACCTTTCATCAGCCATCGTGGTCTCTTTTCAGCACATCCCCCTCCTAGCAGTCCTACAACATATATTCATAACATTATTTACATTCATCGACCTTCGATACTAAGGTCCATTCAAAATCACACATTCACATCTTTGAGTCTGCCACAGTTCTTGGCCCGTATAGTTATTTTTACAGGCTGGGGGAAATAGGGTGTTACAAGGCTTCATGGGTTTGATGATGGGCTTTGTTGGCTTGTGTTGGGGCTTCACCCCCACAAGGAGGAATAAAATATTCTAATTTGATGTTGAGTTTAGTGGAAGGCTCCTTCAAGTACGCTAAGGGCTTCTAAACTCACATTAGGCTCCTATAAAAGGAGAGGAGAGATTGTGACAATATGTTGTTAGAATGAGTGAGGGAGCACTTGTGCTAGGAGGCTTGGTGATTTTAGCAAGGAAAATACTGCACTTTAACAAATCTAGCCTAGGGGTTCTTGGACATTCTGTTTTTTTTTGTTTTCATCTTAGAAGACCACATGTGTGAGAGAGGAGAGAGAAAACAACACAAATGTGAGGAGAAAGGTAAAACCATGCCGCACGTGTGATAAGGTCGTACAATCGCACGTGTGAGCAGGTCGTACAGTCGCACATGTGAACAAGTCTTATAGTTCACACGTGTGACATTTCGTACAGGTCTGCATGTGTGAGGAAGGAGAAACAGATCTGCACATGTGGAAATTCTGGGCAACAACAGGTCCATACAAGATAACATCAGCAGACCGTACTGTTTGTATGACTTACATCAGTGGGTTGTACTGTGTGCTGAAGCAGGTTTGCAAGTGAGGAGGTTTTTCAGGTAATTTGTTGATTTTTGTGGTTGCCAAGAGGACTAGTTTTTGTCCTCAGAGTTATTGTTTTGGTGACTTGTAAGAGGATTGATTTTTCCCTCAGAAAATTCTAAATTTGGTAAAGTTATAGAACAAAAAATTGTGTCTCATCATTCATGTGTGTGGATGATTTATCTTTGATATTGTTGTTTCTGTTGATGTAATTTTCTGTCATAATTTCAGTGTAAAATTATTCAGTGATAACAGCCCTAGGGTTTACTGTTTGGGTCACTTGGAAGTAATTTTCAGATCTGAAATTGGTTGCATATAAAAATTGGCATGGTAAGAGCTGAGGCTTTGAAGAGATAGAGGGAGTCATCTCTTGAGACACATTTGCAGTTGTAGATTGGAGGTATGACAGATTTGTTGTTGCAGATTTTTTTGTTTTGTTTCGGGCAGGTCACAATGGTGAGCACCTTGAAGATTGAGGACAGGTTGGAAGGGGAAACAAATTTCCGGGCTTGGAAGGCTAGGATTCTCCTTCTCTTGGAGGAGAATGATCTCAAAGAATATGTTGAGGATGTGGTTCCAAGTCCCTCTGATCCGCAAGAATTGGCAGTCCATAGAAAGAAGGAAGTGAAAACAAAGTGGATGTTATTGGATTCCGTGAAAGATCACCTGATTCCTCACATTTCCGAGAAGAAGTCAACCAAGGAGATGTATGATGCTTTGGTAGGCTTGTACTAAAGCAGGAATGCAAGCCTAAATTCGATCTTGAAACACCATCTTAGAGTTGTTGCGATGTCCAGTACGGACACAGTTGATAGCTATCTCATTAGGATCACTCAGAGTCGTGATCAGCTTGTAGCCATTGGTGAGGCAATGGATGACATCGAGTTGGTGAATGTGGCATTGAGTGGTCTTCCCGAGTCATGGGAACCATTCGTGCAAGGTATCTGTGCACGAGAGAAGTTGTCATATTTTGACAGACTATGGACAGATTGCATCCAGGAAAAGGCTCGGTTAGAGTCCAAGAATGGGAAGTAGAAGGGTAGTAGTGATGAGAATCAAGCCCTAGTTGCTCGTGCTAGGAAGGGCAAAAAAGGAGGTTCTTTAAAGAGAGGCATCTCCAGAGCCGAGAAGGAAGAAGGACCTTAGCAAGGTCAAGTGTTTTACTTGTCATGAGTATGGCCATTATGCTTCACAGTGTCCACAACAAAGGAAGGGGGGAAGGAGGCAGCAGGCATCAACAATAGAGGTTGATGAGGTTGCAGACAGGCTGCAGAGAGAGTTTGTATTGGTCTCTGCCCTTTCAGGTACAGTCTCTAGCAATGAGACTTGGTTGGTGGGCAGTGGAGCCTCATGTCATATGACAGAAGCACGGGAGTTGTTTGACAACTTCACAGAGACTGACTCAAATTTGTGTGTGGAGCTTGGTATGGGGACCAGTCATGTCAGTACGAGGATCCAGAACAGTGTCATTCCGGATGGAGTCAGGAGATGTGTTAAGGGTGTCAAATGTACTATGGGTGCTAGAACTTAAGAGTCAGGAGGAGTGTGCTCTCAGTCTCAACAATTGAGGAGAAGGGCTATGTAGTCTTGTTCTGGGATAGACAAGTGTTATTCATGCCCAAAAGGTCTAGCTCCAACACAATAGTGGTTTTTTTGGAGCTAGAGAGGGAAACCTATATAGGGTGAAGGTCCAGCCAATGCGAGCTATGGCCAGCAGTAGCAGAGTGACAAAAGATATGGAGCAGGTAGCTTTGGAGGTTGTGCAGGCTCAGAGGGAGCATCACTCGTCCAGAGGAAGTTTATCTTCAGGTGCAAGTGGAAGAGAGGAATCTTCCAAGATCATCAAGAAGATGTCACGGGTTGAGGAAGCCAAGCAAGAGGCTCAGAAGCAAGAGGCTTCTAGGAGCAAGATGTCTTCCAACAAGAAACCATGCCATGCAGCAGGATTTGTTTTGGTGACAGAGGGATCAGCCAATCAAGAGGATTGGAGTGCAGATGTGGTAGCAGATCCAGAGTGGGAAGCAGAGCCACTTCCAGGAGATATTGGAGTGGGTATGAATACCTCCATCCCTAAGAGGGAGTGTTGATTTTTTTGTAGCTTCGAGATGTATTCCCACTAGTGGCCTTGGTGTCGGGCATGTCGAAATCTTCGTTGGCACCATATTACACTTTCGTTTCGGTGAAAACGCCCATGGATTTGAGTTGGGGTTTCATGGGTTTGATGATGGGCTTTGTGGGCTTGTGTTGGGGCTTCACACCCACAAGGAGGAATAAAATATTATAATTTAATGTTGAGTTTAGTGGAGAGCTCCTTAGAGTAAACTAAGGGATTCTAAACTCACATTAGACTCCTATAAAAGGAGAGATTGTGACAATCTCATTGTGACATGGATTTAGCATAAGTGAGTGAACACTTGTGCCAAGAGGCTTGTTGATTTCAGCAAGGAGAATTCTACACTTTCGCAAATCTGGCCTAGCGGTTCTTGGACATTCTGTTTTTTTTTGTTTTCGGCCTAGAAGATCACACGTGTGAGAGAGGAGAGAGAAAACAACACACATATGAGGAGAAAGGTACAGCCAGGCCGCACGTGTGAGCAGGTTGTACAGATGCTTGTGTGAGGGTAAAAGAACACGTCGCACATGTGAACAGGTCGTACAGTTCACACGTGTGATAGTTCGTACAGGTTTGCACGTGTGAGGGAGGAGAAACAGGTCCACACGTGTGAAAATTATGGGCAGCAACAGGTCTGTACAGGATGGTGTCAACGGACAATACAGTACGACTGACGTGAGAAGGTCATACAGTGCGCTGAAGCAGGGTTGCAAGTGAGGAGGTTTTCCGGGTAATTTGTTGATTTTTCTGGTTGTTGAAAGGACTAGTTTTTGTCCTCAGAATTACTGTTTTGGTGACTTGTAGGAGGGCTGATTTTTCCCTCAGAAAATTGTAAATTTGGTAAAGTTACAATCAGAAAATTGTGTCTCATGTGCATGGATGATTTATCTTTGATCTTGTTGTTTTCCCTGCTGTAATTTTCTGTCATACTTTCAGTGTAAAATTATTCAGTGATAACAGCCCTATGGTTTACTGTTTGGGTCACTTGGAAATAATTTTCAGATCTGAGATTAGTTGCATATAAAAATTGACACATATGGCCTATTGTACTTGTTGGTCACTTCAACAATTTGCAACTCTTTGTTGAGATTTGGGTACCAAGGAAAGTGGTCCCCTTGTGTTTGTAAGTCTCTAAACACAAAGGGGGAGAGTATTACCCTCATGCTATTATTTTGTGTTCTAATTTTACTTTGACTTTATTCACTTAAGTCATAAAGTGAAATTAGTCACTTAATCATAAAGTGACATTAATTTCACTTAAATGTGAATTAATGAACACAAAGTGAAACAATGGAAACTTAAGTGAGTTTATGAAATCTAATCTCATCCACTCATCATGGAGAAAGGCTTAGATCTAATCTGAGCCCTTGGTTTTCTAGGTTAACCTTGAGATAAGGTTAAGGGAGGCAAAGGAGGGAAAAGGAGACTTATTGTTCGCTCTTGAGATTGAAGTGAAGGAGAGGAAGAGAGGAAGAGGGTTTGAGAGACTTGGGTGCATTTCTTGTGAGGAAAAGAGCGCAAGAGGTTTTGTGGAGATGAAAGCTTGAGGAAGGGCGCATCCTTGTGAGAGGCAAGAGGCGCACTACAATAGGCAAGAGCTAGGGCGCTCCATTGTGTGAGGCATTAGGCGCATTGGTTTTTGAAGGAGGGGTGTATGTGTGTAACCTTGCATACAAGCTTGAGAGGGGGCGCACTAGAGCATAGTGCGCATCAAGCTTGTGAGAAGGGGGCGCTCCAAGATTGGGGGCACACCAACAATAGAGGAGGGTGCACTCATCCATTGCAAGGACACCTACTTCAAGCCAAGTGTTAAAGCAAAGGTTATAGAGCAAGGGAAGGGTGCGAGGGTCAAGGCAAAGGGCACAAGTATCAAGGGAATTCCATTGTCTAGCTTGAGAAGAGCTCATACTTTGTATCAGGTTCCTTTGGTTCATTTTCTCATTTTCACATCTGCTTGAGATCTCCATAAATATATATATATATATATATATATCTTACTGGTTTTCCCCATGGGGGGTTTTCCAAGGTCATGTTGACCAAAAACACTTGTGTACATTTGTCATGGTTTGCTTAGTATTTTCAGCTTGTAGTTGTTAAAGATTCTAGAGGTGTGTTTGATATTTAATGCATGTTAAAGAAGGCTAACTTGAACAGCAAAACCTTCCATAATTAAACCTTATAACAAGTGGCATTAAAGAGCATCAAACCAAAGCTTGTGGGAAGATTTCAGAGTGGGTAAAGTTCAGATCTGGTGGGCTGTTTTGGACAGCGAGAAAACTGTCCTAAAACAGTGAGAAAAACAGTTTGAAAGTACCTAGACTTAGTGCCCAACAAGAGGTCATATGACAGGCCTATTGGGAAGCCTATAGGGCCTCAAATTTCTTCATTCTTCTTCTCCTTGAATGAACTCTCCCCTCTTCCATCTCTCTTGCTATCTTCTCGTGTGTATAATTGACCTCTTCTATCTTGTCCTATTTATGCTTTGAGAGAAGATATCTAATCTCCTCAATCCTAGCAACTAATCCCTTCAATCCTAGCTGCCACCTATCTCAATCTTGAGACGTATGGCTAAGATTAAATCCTAATCTAAGTCACTAATGTTCTAGAACTTCTAGAACATTTCATTTAGATTCCTAAAACTAGTTGACATCAAAACATTAGACTTTCACTTTTCTTTTATTTTTCAAGTGAAACTACAAGATAGTATTATTTCTCACTTTTCCTAAGTGGTTACTAAAGAAATATCTTGTATCACTTCCTACACGTTCAAATTGAACTTGTGCAAGAAGTTCATGCTCGGGCTACATTTCTCAATAATGATCACATGCATTCCTTCATTCATTCATCAACTTGTGTTAGAGATGTGAGGAGTGTAGCACACTAGCCTCTCTCTCTCTCTCTCTATACTCTTCATTGTACCATCACTCTATCTTCGAGCACTAGGGCTATTGGATAAGTTCAACGGTTTTCTAGCGTTAGGATTTCACCCTAAAGGAGGCCAAAAATCTAGGATTTGTAATAAACCCTAGAGGGTAAAGACGCATTGTTCTTGTGGCTCTTCCGAGGAAAGAAGACTAGGGTATTGGAAACCCTAGTGCTACTTGTTATGCTTAATTAGGGAGAAGAGGAGACATCTTGGACACTTGTGGGGGACAAGTATTGAAACCAAGGAGGACTTGTCAATATTGATACTAGCTTGTTCTGGATCTTAGGTGGTGGCTAGGGTTTTCAAGGTTTTCCCTAGCTATGGTTTGGAGAGCTAGAGATTGAACCAGCTTTGTGATAAAATTGTGGTATGCACATGTAATCTCTCTCTCTCTCTCTCTCTCTCTCTCTCTCTCTCTCTCTATATATATATATATATATATATATATATCTGTGTCTCTGTGTGTGTGTGAAATTTCCAGCTGTCCAAAATTGTGTAATTGCAGATTTGATTTTTAGCTTGCATTGTCTTTTTGATTGAGTTATTTCCAGTGCTTGTTGATCATACTAATTTGACATAACATAGGGCTGAAATTGTTAAGTGATTTGACACATAACTTGAAGATAAGAAAGAAGATATTTTGCTGTAAAACCTGTTGTTTTCTTTTGTAAATTAATATTACAGATCAACCCTAAGTTTGACAGTTCACAAGGATCTGGGAAACCTCAGATACGAGGTGAAATTTCTAAATTTGCATTAAAAGGCATTCCGGGAAATTTCAACATTCTTGTCTACAAATATTGAAAACGCAGAGTGACTAGAACTTGTATGGAAGAACTCCAACTGTGGTGACTGTTATCCCCTACCCTAGGGATAACTAAGGAGATCATGTCACGAGGCCCACAGGTCCTAGACATGGAGTACCGAGAGTCGGACAACTTGAGCATGGCCCTAGAGGGCTCCTCTTTTCTTCAGTGCAGTCCATTTATCAGCAGCAACAGTGTCCATCCCACCAACCTGGTCCTGAAGTAGCAGAAGTCTTGCTCCATGAGGTAATGAATTCGAGTATCATGGTATGTATCACTCTGATTTTTGAAGCACTTGAATATGTTGCATTGAATTCTTCTTCATTTCATGACGTTTGCTTGGAAATTATGCTCTTTGCCTTGTTCATACCTAGAAGGGTGACATAGTTCCCTAGTAAGTTGATCTCCCTTTAGGATGGGTTGCAACTGGGTGGGTCTGTGAAAGGTCATCATCCGTTCCCTCCATACTTACCACTTTCCATCTTTATCCCTCTCATCTCCCCCTACCTTTGTTTGGGCATTGGGATTGGCCACGCTACGAAGGGTTGTACCTTACCTTGTGAGAAGAAGGGGCTAAAGGCCCAGAGGGTAAAAGTAGCTCGCAAGAGTTAAAAGCCAATGTTGAAACCTTTGAGATGCTTTGCCTAGGGATTCCCGAGAAAGAAATAAAAAGCTTCTCAAAAAGAAAAGGGAACCCATAAGATACACAAACACTCAAGGTACTAGTTGGTGGATAGGAGGTCTCATCACAAGCCGGCTTGTTATGACCATGGGCATGTAGTGGTATGACACTACCACCTATCTGGTCACCAAACCAAGGTAGTGGCTCTTGGTGGCATAGCCAAGAGAAAGGGGGTCTCATCACGAGCCAGCCTTCTCATCTCCTTGAAATGTTTGTGGATAACACTATCACCTCTGGTCATCAAGCCAGGACAGTGGCCCTCAACTATTCCCTTGAAGCACAAAAGCAAAGATCAAAAGAAATAAAGATAAGAGTAAAAGGAAATGAATCGGCTAGGAAACAATAGCATTTATAACAAGGTGCAACTCGCCCTCTACAAAGGCACCCACAGGTAAGACTTACATTTCCATGTTATTACTGCACCCCATGCCCAAACACTTACCCCATGCCACCTCATATACCTACATGACCTGGATTGGCTCCCACCTAGGAAACACCCCAAACTTAAGGAAGGTTAGCCCAACAGGACACCCTGACACCTTCTCCAAACCTAACTTTCCAAATTGCATAACGTCTTTGAGCATTTATCTGGGTTAAGGGCGGTTTGATGCACATGTTTGGGTAATTTAATTATTGGATGTGATTTACATGCTATGATCCCTGTGACTTATGAGCCCCTGGAGGGCATACTTGTTGTTGTTGCAAGACCTTGCCCAGTGGACAGATACACATGAGGGGATGATTAGCTCGAACCTTCATGAGGGCTTAAAGCCCACAGAGGGATGTTGCAACCCCAACCGGGGGTAAGAAGAAAATGAAGATTTGCACCAAGAAAAAGAAGGATGTTGCCTTTGGAAGCACCCTGGGAGACTTAGACCCAATGGGATCTTACTCTTCCACATGGATGTTGGCCCTAGAAGGCCCATGACGTCATCATCATGACCCTGGACAACATCCAAAGCTAGGTGTTTTCGTCCTTATACACACTTGCAAACGTGGACTAAGTCTCAATCCACTTAAAGTGTCCTCGAAGGCACAATGCCTAAGTTCAAGCCCATTCTCACCTCGACTTGAACTTTGTCCATCTAGGATTACTCCTAGGGAAGCCAAGGGGGGTAGACCCTAGTTACTATGTGAGTTATTAAATGAAATCTAGGAGTTAATTTTAATTTGTTAAAGGTTAGGGGAAACTAGCCTATATGAGAGGCAAGCAATGCAATGCACACGTTCAATGCAAAAGCAAACCCTTTCCCTAAGACAACTAAGACTAGTGCCTAAGGTTGGGCAATGGGGTCAATTAAGTTACAACAAGAGAACTAAACAAAGCAAAGAATAACTTTACAAATTACATTAGATACACAAGAATTATAATTGCAACAAATAAAGAATAGTTAGATGATTAAACAATATACAAAAGTACAACTACTTACAAATTAAATGAATTAAGCAATAGTTAGATTTCAGAAAATACATTCACCACCAACACAACTTGCAAACCAAGCTTGAAGTGCCCCAAAGAGAGGTGCACAACTTCAAGGAGGCAACTAGAAATACAAGTGCGCAACTTCTAAAGGAGAAAGATAAAACTTGAAAGAGAAGCCTCCACGGGCACTAATGCGCAACTTGAGATGAATTACTCAATCACAATAATGCTCAATTAAAATACTTGAAAGATAAAGCTTGAAGTAAATGTTGCATGAAATAAAAGAGTATAAACCACTTAGATAAGATTAAGAAGTTAAGGCTTAGGTTATTGTGAATAGATTTTAGATTTGAAATTAGTTAAGTTGCACTCCTAGACTAGGTGATTGCCCCAATACTCCTATTAGTACTTGTTAATGTTTTATGCTGATATTATAGTTCTTTGCATTTCATAAGATAAGAGCATAATATAAACAAGATCACTGAGAAATACACATCCACAATAGACACAGCATTTATCCTGGGAAACCCTCTAGGGGAAGAAAACCCAGCAAAACTTCCTTATCATAAAAGCTTGTACAAATGTTCAAGAGATAACTCAACCAATATAGAAAATCCTCCTCCAAGAGATGCGCCACCCTTCTTCTTCTTTCACATACTTGAAATGTCACCTTGCCTCATAAGAATCTAGGGAAGAAACCCAAAGAAACTTCCTTATCATAAAAGCTTGTACAAATGTTCAAGAGATAACTCAACCAATATAGAAAATCCTCTCCAAGAGATGCTTCACCCTTCTTTTCTTCATACTTGAAATGTCACCTTGCCTCATAAGAACATGAGAGCAAGTAGCGTGTTAGCGGAGCTACCCTTATTTATACTAATCTGCACGTGTGAAGGGTCACCATTTTGGCAGGGCCGACCTCTCATACCGGGTGGATAAATCCACCTTTAATCAAATCTGGTCAACACTTTCATTATAACCGCCGGGGCCGACTTCTTATTCTTCTTTTTACAATTGCATCTGTTCTACGACCAATCGCGGATTTGGTCCCATAATAATTACCGACTTGAAGAACTCGATTTAACGCAATAATAATAATACGACATGATTAATCCACAATGGGATTTAACTTAACAACAAAATAAGAATGCCCTGCATACATTATTTCAACACTCCCTAACAAGAAGGGTATTCTTCATCGCCTTCATCAAAGACGCGAGAGAGGTTCCATCATCTATGACATCTCGAGGATGCGATCGGGCCAATATCATCTGGAACAATTGTCTAGCACATTTCACGAAGCCATCTGAAGTTTTCTTCATCACAGCATCATCATTCTCAAAAGAATGCTATCATCATCCGTGTCAAATATGTATCGCGAAATGATACCCTCATCACGTTATCGCCAAGCATCACAGCATCACACTAGCTCAATGTCACACGTTGTCGGGTAGCCGAGGTCACTACATCACATCACGCTACTACACTATTCAATGTCACAGCTGCTGTTTCTAGCTCGCTGTCGTACTACATCTACTTACCTAACAACCAGGCCGGGCAGAATATCATCATCTCGCCACGCCTAACAACCAGGTCGGGCTTAGGATCACACATGCTTTACCGCCTAACAACCAGGTCGGCTACGACTCATCTTGCTTCTTTACGCCTAACAACCGGGTCGGGCAAGGATCATCAACATCTCGCTTTACGCCTAACAACGCGGTCAAGCTTAGTAATCGGCCGCTTGTTTTACGCCTAACAACTAGGTCAGAGGCAGAACTCATCTTGCTTTACGCCTAACAACGCGGTCGGCAAGGAACACACAACGCCATACTTTACGTCTAACAACGAGGTCAGAGGTATGACTCATCTTGTTTTACGTCTAACAACGAGTTCATAAGAAAGGAACACATCATCTTCTTTTTTTTATGTCTAACAACTAGGTCGTAAGCATGACTCATCTTGCTTTTACGTCTAATGGTGTCGGCAAGTGAATATCAACATCCTTTACCCCTAAATAACGAGGTCGGCTTGGTGGAATCATCTGGCTGCTATGCTTTACGCCTACCAACTAGGTTCGGCAACTCATCTTGTTTTACGCCTAACAACTAGGTCAAGCAAGGAATCACATCTACCCCTTCGTAGTCCTTTTCTGCATCACTGAAGCTTATCTCGGCGTTTCAAACTTTACACGTGATAGAGGTTTAGTCATCACATCGGCAACCTATTCATCCGCGGCTAATGTACCGGAGCTTCGTGGCTCTCTCTCGTACTCATGTCGCGATGAAATGACGCTGATCTCATTGTGCTTTGACCTATCTTGGAACACAGGATTCTCGCAGCCTTTGATTATCACATAGAATCAGCGCTGTTTCTCATCTCCAAATCAAATAGGGCTATCAACAACTTTCGGGTTATATAGCTTCGCAGCTCTGCTGTAATACGTAACGATGTAATTTCGGGCTCACGGTACGAGCACACGGATTGCTTCCTACTCGCCACGATCATCGCTGATCCCATACTCAAACAAAGATCCTAGTGCTTTTCCACGCGAACGCCTACCTAACTGCATCGTGATATCCAATCGTAGTGAAGTCAAGGATCTCCATCATAGTTGAGATTATAATCCATTGTACCCTTAAGTCACCTCATCATACGTTTCAAGTGCCTACTAAATGAACACGCCCGGCTTCCGTTTTAAACCGACACTCATAGTGCTCACCGCAGTACCATGTCTAGTCCGTGTTCCCTTGTGTACATCAACGATCCAATAACTCGTCTGCATGTGAGTGGCATCTATCAAATCAATTTAAGTATCTAATCTTCAAAGAAATTACCTAAGGGTGTATTCATGGATTCCAGACCGAGCATGTCAATCTCTTCGTGATTTCGACCTGTACTTCCCCGTTTTAAGGAAGATCTTCCCGACCGCCATACCTCAAGACCTAAGAAATAATGCATTAGGCCAAGGTCTTCCATTTCAAATTCGGCGGCAAGTCTCTCACATATTCAGCCGATGAGCTTTTCTTCTCCAGCTTAAGAACAAGTCATCCACATACGCATTAGTATTATTCGTTCATTATCCATGATCTTGAAGTAGATTAGAATCGCTTTTACTCTTGGTAAAGCCTAAGCTCGTCAAGAAATCCTTATACGGGCTATACCAAGCTCTAGGGGCTTGGTTTAATCCGTATAAGGTTTTCTTCAATTAGTATACATGAGACTCCCTGTCTTCAACCTCAAACCTTGTTGCTTATATACACTTCCGATAATACCATTCAGGAAAGTCAGCCTCATGTCTATCTGTTGCAGCTTCCATTTCATCTTTGGCAACAAGAGCTATAATGGTTCCGATCGGCGTATCCGGGTCACGTGATTTTAATGTATCTTCATATTTAATGCCTTCCTTCTAGGAAAGCCATGAGCTACAAATCTTGCTTTATATTTCAATACTTCCATCAAGAGTATTGTTTTACTCTTTGAAGAGTCATCCCAGAGGATACCCCCATCTTTGCCCTTTCCATTTGGGAATTATTTTCCTTACTTTGTTCTTCATTATGGATATATCGTTATGGCATCTCACCATTCTTTCTTCTGGATGGCCTTTTCAACATGTGGGTTCTTCATCAAATAGATTGGTAATAACAAAGCCGTAACTGGAGAATGGCTTTCGCTTCTTCACCTGCCCTCGTGGTTCCTTCGAACACCATACTTCCATCTTGTATAAGCCTCTTTTCAAGACAGTTTCTTTTATGGGAGAAGGTCATCCGAGGAGGTTCTTTGAACTTTTGTTATATCATGGTCTCAAGAAGCCTCTACCGAAGCTATGACTTCCTGTGCTCGGCAATTCTAGGAACTTCCTACCTGGATTCGGTTGCCCTCGAGATTTACAAAATTCTCACATACCTCTTCTTCAGCCGGCATCTTCTTGTTTTCTTAAGTGCAACTTCTTCATGAAAGGTTATGTCCCTGCTGATCTCAATATTTTGGTGACCAGGTATGTAGATTTCTGAAGGCCTTGGATACCTTGTAGTATCCCACAAATATTCCCCTTCTTTCCGTGAGGGCTCCAATTTGTTCCTTCTTTCTAAGAGCATGAATAAACACTGGAATACCAAATATTTTAAGATGGCTTACCTCCGGCTTCTCTCCGGTGAACATTTTCCGGGTCTTGAACCCGAGTGCACTATTGGATAGTCTATTTTGCACATAAACAACCGCCATAGTTGCTTCCATAAGCACATCAGAAGATCTTGATCATGAATCATAGTCTTCATGACTTCCATTATCGTCCTCTTCCTTCGTTCAGCTACCTCGTTTTGTCGAGGATCTTGATCCCAACATCTTGGCAGGTATTCACGAAGTTTTCTTAGGTATATTCTCCATTATTCCATTCCAGTATCTTAATCTTTCTTTCTGAAACATTCTCTATCAAGGCTTCGAATCCCTTGATCTTGCTGAACACTTAAAATATATCCAAGTCTTTTATAGAGAATAATCATTAATGAATGATACATAGTATACATACCCATTAATGAGGATGATGGCATTCACACACATCCTAATGGATGAGTTCCAATGCTTCTTCTCAGCTATCGCCCTCTTGGAAAAGGGTTTGATGTTCTTTCTTTGCTATTAACCATCGTGATACCATGATCACCTCTCGCCTGTAAACTCAGGATACTTGCATGCTGTATGTAGCTACTTGATGTGAGCCAAGGTCTTCTTCTAGAGTTCACATGGATTCCTCAATAGCATGGGTCATGGCAGCTCTGAGACCCACCTTCTTTTCCTCCGATGATTGCTTCATTTATGATTTCTTTAGCACGTTGCATTCTGCAACATTCGCTATAGCTTCCCTATGTGACCCGGAGCAAGGTCAACAAGACAACAAGCAAGAGTAATATCCTCTTGATAATATAAAACAACAGCAATACATAATCGTCACAGAAGCTCCTTTAGAGCTATTACTTATATTTTAGCAAAGATTAAAGGTAAGGAATACAATAAAATGGGTCAACACTCATAGTGTTGTGGACCAAGCATTCTTCAATGGTAATCCAAATCAACACATGAGGTTTCTCCTAGAGGAGGTGTTAGTCATATCAAACAAAGTATTCTCACATGTTATCAAGTATAATAATTTTTACGAATGACGATTGTTGTCTCAACTAAAGTTATTAACTTGTCATGTGAGAATACTTTGTTTGAATCTTGATTAATCAAACTGGAGTCTTGTCCTCAAGTGTGTGTGCTTGCTTTTCTTCCAGTCTCCTTCACTCAAGTGATGGTGCTTTCTTCAACCTATCTTTTGTACTAAGACAATATACTAACTTGACAAAAGGTTAGGTTAGAGGATAAGCTTTACGATCAACTTCAATTCCTTCTAATGATTTGATCATAGCTTCAACATGCAACACTCCATCAAGATAATTAAATAGATGGCTATTAGAATAATCACACCGAAAG
Source organism: Picea sitchensis (assembly GCA_010110895.2). Lineage (NCBI taxonomy): Eukaryota > Viridiplantae > Streptophyta > Pinopsida > Pinales > Pinaceae > Picea > Picea sitchensis. The sequence goes on along the minus strand of SNQJ01S0054261.1, from coordinate 30,596 downwards.
TTGCATCATTCTCCAATGTGTTGGATCTTGAGACTTCGATCTATGGCAAAGATCCCTTCTCCGCAAATACTCTTTTAGGGTTTAACCATTAACCATATGTGAGTACATACCTCTATAGCATTTGCAGGTAGTGGCTCCATTTGGTGGCAATGGTAATCATTACCAAAAACTTCAAGAAAGATTGAAACTGGTTCTACGGCTACAACTACAACAAGTACTGCAAATGAAACTACAACAGGTACTGCAACTACAAATAGTTCTGAGACTGCAACAACAACTACAACTTAGGGTTTTATGAGAAACCCTAATTTTCAAACTTCAAATTTGAAAATCCATCCGTGGGATAGATGCTACCGGAAAGAGGTTTAGTAAATGGGTAATTAATTTTCAAAATCCAAATTTTACTCCTTCAAATCACCTCGATTTTATGGATCGGTGCTTTGGTTTCGGGTACTTCAAGTACTGTTTTTGGTACTCTTGTGAAACTAGGGTTTCACTTTCCAGAGTTCTACCACCTAAAAGGTGTTTGCCAAATTGATCCTTGTGGGAGGCCGCAACTTTCTATGGTGGTAGATTGCTGAAAACACTTCTTTTCCAAAACCCCTAATTTGGGCCCCAGAATGTTGACGTTTTTCCTCTCATAGATTGTGTTTTCTTCTCGTGGTGGCTCTACTATGTTAATGTTTTATGTTGATATAGTTCTCTGTATCATAAGATAAGAGCATAATATAAACAAGACTACTCAGAAATACACATCCACAATAGACACGATTTATCCCTCGAAACCCTAGGGGAAGAAAACCCAAAGAAAACTTCCTTTATCATAAAAGCTTGCACAAATGTTCAAGAGATAAGTCAAACCAATACGTAAAATTCCTCCCTAAGATATGTGCCACCCTTCTTCTCTTCACACACTTGAAATGTCACCTGCCTCATAAGAACATGAGCAAGTGAAGGTGTGTTAGTAAGGAGCTAGCCTCTTATTTATACTAACTGGCACGTGTGAAGAGACACCTTCGTGGCTTCCACTCTCATAATGGGTGGATAACCACCCTTTAATTAAATCAGTCACGAATCTTTCATTATAAACTACCACTTCTTATTCTTTTTACATTATAATTGTTCATGACCAATCCGCAAAGGGATTTGGTCCTATACAATTACTGACTCTGGTTAATCCTCAATGGGATTTAACCTAATAATAATAATAATAATAATGACATGATTAATCCACAATGGGGATTTAATCCAATAACAAAATAATAAGAATGCCCTTCTCAGTTACATTACTATTTCAACAGTACTCAAATTCACAATACTAAAGTTTGGACTTTTGGTCATGACAAGCACACTACTAGAAAAGTGATATTCCTGCAACACCATCATAAAACATTATATCACTTCCCAAAAAAAACTTCACCATGTCTATCTTTCTCATGTTCGCTCTGGCCCAAGTATCGCACTGTTTGTAGGAAAGATTGAAGAGTTTGAGTCAAGGGCTAGACCGGCGGAACAGGAGCTTCCCACCCACTGCCACCTCGAGGGAGCTTCTTTCTATTTAGGGAGGGCAAGTCCAAGGGAGACGTCCTCAAGGCAATCTATAGATTAGAGAAAGGCTTGAAAGATAAAAGGCTAAGTAAAGGGTACCCCTTTCACATTGTCAGCCACAAGAGATGGGCCAAAAGGATGAATCTAATCGACGATGCACCTCATATTTAGACAAAGCAAAGAAAAACTAGAACCATTGTTGATTAGTATTTCATAAAAGCCAATGATTATCTTCAAATCAATATATGAGTTTTTGAGGATCATCGCTGCTATTATTGATCTAAGTCAATGATGGCTAAACAAAGTAAAGGCTCATATCACTTCAATAAAGCATAAAGGATAATTAGTATCCAATGTGCAATTTAAACCATGTATCATGTTATCAATGCAAATAAACATGCCAAATCAAGCTCATATAATATTGCCACATTACTATATAATGTTTCCAATGTAGGACGCCTTCACTTATATCATAGGATGGAGTAAAACGCTTTGTCAATTTAGCTTAGAAATACAAATATCAACTCAATGTCAATCAATAGAGCTACTAGAAGTCAAAACGCTAGGTATAAGCAAGAAATAAGGAGCATCAGTCACAGCCATGATAATTTTGTTGTTTTGCGTGTTAGCTAGCCAAAGTGGACGCTAGACAAATTCAACCAGAAAGTGCAATCTAACTCCACTACTACAACAAGAAGACAGGACAAGACCTTTCTATCCAAGCAGTGTCTGTAATTAGGCCAACGTTGTCCTCTTTAAGGTTATCCTAAAATCGGCTAGGGTTAGTAGTTAGGGTTAGTTAGGGTTTGCAAATTTTGAAATAGTTTGAAAGTTCTTAGAGCACAACAAGCTTCAAGAAATCAACCTAGACTAGTCTGGGTTAATGGAGTCAAATGGAAGTGTAGATAATGGTTTAGAAGGGGTTCAAACCTTGAGACAAGAGGCCTAGGGTTTAATGCTGCCAAAGTAAAGGCCACCAACCCCAACCCTAAAGAGAAAAGATTCTACCTAGGTGTAGCTAAAGCTAGCCTGCTTCAATCTTCTCCCTAGACTTTCTTGGCAAAACGGGCTAGCATAAGGATAAATCTAGGGCTGAAAGAGGTTGCTAAGGCAAGGCTTTCAAACCCTAGAAGCAAAACCCTAGGTGTAACTTGATTAGGGCCTTCCAGGGATCACTTCTTTCTTCAATTTAAACTCAAAACTAGCTAAGATACAAGAGGGTTAGTGTAGCTGAAGCTAGGCTAAACCCTCTCAACCAATGGTTATATTTCGCTATGGGGACATGAAGTCTCCAACCTACTCTTGTGTGACTCTAGGGTTTCAAGGATTAAGTCAAAACAACAAGATAACAATGAATGTAAATGTTAGATCCACAACTATTCAAACAAGAAGATTTGAAGAAAAACACTAACAAGATCAAGGAAGAGACATCAATCCTTTCCCTAGTTGTAAACCTCCAATAGCACACATAGCACCTTTCACTTCACCAAGAAATAACACCTCAAAGAGTTGCCTATCACCTCCAAGAGACCAAAATAATAAGACAAGAGCTAAAGAGTAGTCTCTCAAATGAGAGCAAGTTATGTTATGATCCATAAGAGGGAAAAACATCCTCTATTTATACAATACTTTGACCTTAAAATTAAAATATTAATAACAAATAGCCGTACATGGCTAACAGCCCGCTTTTAAATCATTTGTCACTTTTATATGCCCAAATGCCAAAATAAGGCAGAATATGGAGACGCCAAGTTCCTAAAGGGAGACTTAACCCTTAGGGCATGACAAACTTATCAAATGAAAGGGAAACGCTGCTCCCTCCCGCTCCAAAGATCATGTCACACGTGCTAAACAAGCTTAACGTAATGCCACGCGGTCCCGAAGTCGCCCAACATCACCGGGTGGCGCCCCGTCCATCATGGTCCACGGCCCATCTGTAATGATCCCATAAGCCACAATCTATGTCAAAAACGCCCCGAAGGTGTCCTTCTTCTCCTCGTGTAAGGGTCATTACATTATTGTCCCGCTTATCCGCCATCCCAACGTCTATCCTGATGGGATATTTAGTTCCATGGAGGTCCGAATCGACATTTCCCTCTACGTGCACCGACCTCCGGTACCGGGCCCACCCAGTATGGTCCCCAAGATATCAAAGCTACGTACTCCGTGGCTCAATACCCTAGACATCATAGCAATGTAAATCAAATTTCATCATTAAAATTATCAAATGTATGCATAACACCCCTAACAACCTTCTAATAGCTCAAAAACCTTACACGCACTCCACCATACAAAGTCAGCAACCAAAAGGCAAACTCTATTGGGTCAACACCACAAGAACTGGAAAGTTTCCGCAAAGGGTTATCCAAAACATGTATATGGATTTGATATGGTTTAGATGTCCGTTATAGTTAGACCTAGTATGTCGCCTCGTGGTGCCTTCAGAGGGAGGGCGAAGCACTATGGATGCAATTTTTTCCAAGTCTTATTGCCTTATCTTTCTTTATTTATATTTTGCTACAAGCCTTGACAAAGAGGACAATCGCCTTTGGATAGTGGCCGAAATGCATGTTACCCACTAGTATCTAAATGAGGGTTGGCTCGTGATGAGACCCCTTCCTTTGGCCATGCAACCAAAGGTCACTTCACTCGGCCAGAAAACTGGGACAGGAAATGTTTACACCGCTTAAATACCTATGATCATAATGGGCCGGGCCAAGGGGATGAGACCTCCCATCCTCTTAGTTAGGTCTTGCACTTATTTATTTATCATTTTCTTAGGGTCCCCGCTTTTTATGAGAGGCTTATATCCTTCTCGGGGATCCCTTGGCTAAGCATCTCTAGGTTTTGGTTTTCCATGGCTTTATCTTTGGCAATTACCGCTTACCTCTCCTCGGGCTTTTTAGCCCCTTTCTTCCCGCACAAGACAAGATGTACCCGATGGTCCTCCCACGCCGACTAGGGAGTGGAAAACATGGGTTTTAAGATGAAAAAGGTGAGAATATGGGGAGCTGACGATGGTTCTTCAAACCCCTTGGTGGCTAACCAAAACCCATGAATACCAACTTCTGCTAAGCCACCCCATCACTACCCTGCAATGGGTCAAGTGGATTAGGTGTAAGATCCAAGCAAGCCATCTCAAAGTGAAAGAGATCTAATGCATACATAGAAGGTTATAATGATCAAATATGACACATACCATGATAATTCTACCACCATGGAGCAAGAGCCTTTTCCGATGCAAGCCTAAGCCGGTAGTGATGGAGGATGGTATCATCAAGGACAGTCTCCGACCGAGAAGAAGAAGATGGGTCCTCCAGACTATGCTCGTGTCGCTTCCCCGCCTGCATCTATGTCTAGGGACCATGCCTCAAGACATGATCTCCTAGTTATCCCTAGATATCGGGATAACATCTGTCTCCAACCGGGGACATGCTAACTCAGAGCCGTATGAGAACCTCAAAGAATTCTCGACGTGACCTCGGACTGCCTACACTGCATGTAAAAGATATCATGATAGTGAGATCTGCATTGCTCCGAAAGCAATGATATATAAATGTGAGAAGTAAGTAAATGTGCATATCGTGCAATAAAACGCAGCAAACAAGAAGTGCATAGAAAAGTAAACAATCAATGCGGCATAATACAATTTTAAATGGATACTCTCACTGTATGATCATGTCCCACCACCCTCGTGGGGTTTGAGGAGACATCCACCAATGGGTAATGGGCGCTCTTCTTCCTTCTAAGGTGGACAACACAAGAGTTATCCACTGACTCCATTCCTACCTTGAAGGGTCATCCGAGCCAATGCTTTGTTTTTACTTCCCTTTTGCTTATTTCTAGTAGGCTCTTTCAATATCCCACATCCGCACTAACCCCTTCGTACTTTCTAATCTCTAAGGCTTCATCTTGTTGAATAACCCCTGCATATTGTAATCGAGGGAGTGGTGGCTCGAATGAATTATTCTTGTTGGGATGGACGTATCTGTACATCGTCTTCATCTTTAGGTCTTTCAATATCTTGACCATCCCAACTTCTTTATTCTCAAATTGGTCTAGAGTTGTTGGTACTCTTCTTCTTGTAGCCACTTAATTTGGTCAAACTCTTCTTCCGGTGTAAAGGGCATGTCTTCTGGAATAGTCCCAAGAGTTTGTATCACATCTTTGCGCTTCATTCTTGGCAGGAGGGAACGGCCATGCACATGAGCTCAAGGGCCTGCATGGAGTAATCTTGCGCTGTCCCGTATTTCAAAGGTAATCGCAAAATGTGAGATCCATCTCAAGAGACCTTCCTATCATTGCACCTAACTTTCTAGACAAAAGCATCCCACACATCGGGAACATCAACTATTTATAATGCCCATGTGTAGCACTTTCTCGTAGATCCTTCAATCTTACTTCAATCGCTCTCAATCATTACCCATGTGTGGGTATGGACCTAGATTCAACCACAAACATTTTATAAGGCCTTGTTGTCTTAAGGCCCATTTTGGTTTATTAAGTTTGAGAGACATCATGTTAGCTCCCGCACGGTATTCAGCATGCAATTGTTGAGATACTTTTTGTTCATCATAAGAGTCAAGAAGGAGATTTTATCTCCATAATGAATTCTCAAATGGTTGGTTTGCAAACATAATAGGAGGATCTCCTCAAAATCTGCGCGCTCCTCTCGCAGAAAGAAATTGTTGAAGGCCATTCATTGTTGGTATTTTAATAGCTTCCCTCAGAGGAACATTCACATTCATTTTTGCCAAAGCTCCTCAAAGTCAAAATCAAGGAGCAACAGGATCAGCCTTTATCTCTTAGAGAGAATCCTCGTAAGTTTCTTGATTGACCATTTGTAGATCGGGTTTGTCTTCCTCCTCGATACACTTGGATTTCCTTCTTCTTCAATTTCTCTCGTGATTCAGGATCCAAGTTGTTAATTATTGCTAACCCTATCGTCAATGGCTTCCCTTCAAAGCTTGAAAGATGTTCTTCATCTGATGTGTTTATTTGAGGACAAATCGAAAAGTCACAAAGGTATTAATTTTTGTTGGTCATCATAAAATGGATATTCATTCCTCCAATGTGCTTCACACTCCAACTATGGATCTTCATCTACTTGCATTTGCGACGCTAATGTATTTGGGACTTCCATTGTCATTCTTCGGCTCACTTTGATTCCCTTCTCCTGAATGGCCCCTGAAAGGAGGCCTAGGTACCGGTCCTGGGACCTCCTCTGCTTCACAACTGATTCATCATCTTCCTGATTATAATGGTGTCCACTGAAACTTGTAGCTTGTCGATACTAGTGCATAAATCTGAAACAGGTTCAACATTGTGGACTACTGCTTGACATCCTGCCTTGCTCTCGGTCGGGCAAAAGGCTCGATCTTAGTTGATAAAAGATTTCCTTCAATCTTAGCTGCAATTTTTGAGCTTCTTTGAATGGATTGAGGATTCTTGTCTCCGAGAAGATAACCCAATTGACCATTGAAGGACCTAGTGTAAAGATGCACGAGATAATCATCCTTCGTCTTATGGCTTGGAGGAACCCAAATAAGTGTACCAAATCTGGTATGGTACTCTCTATTGTCTCATTCTCACGTTTAACAATCCCATACAGACGAGTAAGAATGAGACAATAAGAGAGTAAGCAACATATTTGGATCTTCTTTCATGCTCCATCTTTTAAGGAAGACTTCTTCAAGCTTGTCCATGGTTTTAATGCTTCCATCAGCAATGAGATACCAACGCCTTAAAAGATCATAAAGTGTATCGAAGAGCTTCATGACCAAATTCAAAGATCATCTGCACAGGGTGAAGCCGAAAACGACCGTATCGCCTATGCTCTTCAACACCAATAGCATCAATTCCATTGAATTTGGGCAACCACTTTCATAATTTCAGTGGTGCATTGGCCTAGGATAACCGTGCATAAATGGCTATTGTCCAAAGGTTTGAATAAGGGATGACCATTGGTTCTCGGACTAACCCTGTGGTTTGGATTATTTACAGGGATTGTAGTAGTAGTGGAAGTTGAGCAAGACATGTTTAAAGGAAGCTTCCAGTCAATTCACCTGTTGTCAAACCTCTCTTTGGAAAGAAGCTTCCTTTTGAAAGTTAAGGGAGGTTTCTTGTACCTCTTTTTAATCGGTGGAGTTGCCAGATAGTTTCCTTGAAACTTCAAAGAGATAGGGAAGGCTAGTGGGAGTCGCTGTGTGTTTATAAGAAAGTATGCCGAGACAAGGCTTTCACTAAAGATAAGGTCGCTGAGTGAAGGTAGACTCCAAGAAACATTCTAAGAATCTGGCCAGCCAAAATGTTATCGTGACGGTTTGTAGGAAAGGTTAACCAGCTTGAGTCAAAGGTAGAAACAGGCGTAACAGGAGCTTCCCACCCAACGCACATGGGAGCTCTTTCTATTTAGGAGGAAAGTCCACAAGACTTCCTAAGGCAGTCTGGATTAGAGAAAGGCTTGAAAGATAAAAGCCAGCCAAGGGTACCCTTCATGCATTGTTGCCCAAGAAGAGATAGCTGTGCTGACGAATCTAACGGGACGATGCACCTCAAGTAGTTAGACAAAGACAAAGAAAACTAGAACCCGCTATGCTGGATTAGTACTTCATGAAACCAATGATTATCTTCAAATCAATATATGAGTTATGAATCAATGCTATTATCGGGACTAAGTCAATGATGGATAAACAAAGCAAAGGCTCATATCACTTCTCAATAAAGCATAAAGGATAATTAGCATTCAATGTGCAATTTAAACCATGTATCATGTTATCAATGCAAATAAACATGTCAAATCGCTCATATAATATTGCCACATCACTATATAATGTTTCTAATGCAGGACGCCTCACTTATATCAATAGGACAACTGAGTAAAACGTTTTGTCAATTTAGCTAGAAATACAAATATCAACTCAATGTCAATCAATACAGCTACTAGATGTCAAAACGCTAAAGGTATAAGCGAGAAATAAGGAGTATGACGTCACGGCTATGATAATTTTGTTGTTTTGCGTTTAGCTAGCCAAAGTGGGATGCTAGACAAATTCAGCCGGTAAAGTGCAATCTAACTCCACCGCTACAACAAGAAGACAGGGTCATGACCTTCTATCCAAGCAAAGTTCAAAATTAGGCCAACGCTAAGTCCCTCTTAAGGTTAGTCCCAAAATCAGCTAGGGTTAGTGGTAGGTGGGTTAGTTAGGGTTTGCAACTTTGGAAATAGTTTGAAAGTTTCTAGAGCACAACAAGCTTCAAGAAATCAACTCTAGACTAGTGCCTTAAGTTAATGGAGTCAAATGAAGTGTAGCTAATGGTTTAGAAGGGGTTCAAACCTAGAGACAAGAGGCCTAGGGTTTAATGGTGCTGCCAAAGCAAGGCCACACTAACCCTAACCCTAAGAAGGAAAGACTTTACCTAGGTGTAGCTAAAGTTAGGCCTAGTGCTTCAATCTCTCCCTAGGACTTTCTAAGTAAAACGGCTAGCATACAAGGATAAATCTAGGGCTGAAAAAGTGTTGCTTGGCAAGGCTTTATTCAAACCCTAGAAGTAAACCCTAGGTGTAACTTGATTAGGCCTAGGATCACTTTCTTTCTTCAATTTAAACTCAAAACTAGCCAAGATACAAGAGGGTTAGTGTAGCCAGCTAGCTAAACCTTCTCAAATCCAATGGTTATATGCTCATGCTATGGGGGACATGAAGTCTCAACCTACCAGGTGTAGACTCCCTAGGCTCTGGCTGATTGTCAAAACAACAAGATAACAATGAATGTAAAATGTTAGATCCACAACTATTCAATCAAGAAGCTTTGGAGAAAACACTTTACAAGATCATGAAGAAACATTAATCCTTTCCCTAGTTGTAAACCTCCAATAGCACATAGCACCCACTCTCTACCAAGAAATAACACCTTCAAAGAGTTGTGCTATCACCTCCAAGAGACCAAAATACAAGACAAGAGTTAAAGAGAAGTCTCAAATGAGGAAGTTATGTTATGATCCATAAGAGGGAAAAACATCCTCTATTTATACAATACTTTGACTCAAAATTAAAATAGGTCAACAAAATAGCCGACATGGCTAATACTCCGGTTTCTTTTTAAATCATTTGTCACTTTTACATGCTAAATGCCAAAATAAGCGTAAATATACAGACGCTAAGCCCCTAAAGGGAGACGCGAACCCCTTAGGGCATGACAACCATCAAATGAGGAACGCTGTCTTCCCCCGCTCCAAAGATCATGTCACACGCGCCAGCCTAACGAGTCACACGGTCCCCGAAGTCGGCCCAACATCTCTGGTGGCGCCCCGCCCATCATGGTCCATCAGCCCATCCGCTGTATCGATCCCCATAAGCCACAATCTATGTCAAAAACGCCCTTGCACAGAGGGCGCCCTTCTCTTCTCTGTGCAAGGGCTTGTCACATTATTGTCCTGCCATCTGCCATCCCAACGCCCATCCGATGGGGATATTTAGCCCTGTGGAGGTCCGAATCATCATCTCCCCATGTGCACCGATCCTTTGCGCCCACCACGGGCATGGTCCCAGACATCAAAAGCTACGCCCGGTGGGCTCATCAGCCCAGCATCATAGCAATGTAAATCAAATTTCATCATTAAAATTATCAATGTATGCATAACACCTCTAACAAATCTTCTAATAGCTCAAAAACCTTACTCGTACTCCACCATACAAAGTCAAAGCAACCAAAGGCAACCTATTGGCCTACCCACAAGAACTCGAAAGTTTCAGCTGGCTATCCAAAACATGTATAGTGACTTGATATGGTTTTAGGGATGTCCGGCTATAGTTAGACCTAGGTCATGTCGTTCAGGTGCTCTTTTGTAGGAGGCGAGGCCTGCATTCATGGATGCAATTTTTCCAAGCCCTATTGCCTTATCTTCTTATTTATATTTTGCTACAAGCCTTGATAAAGAGGACACCGCTTCATTAGGTGGCCGTGAGTCGGCGTTGTTACCCACTTCAGTATCTTCAAGCAGAAATGAGGTAATGGCTCGATGAGACTCCCCTCTTCCCTTTGGCCCATGCAACCAAAGCACATCACCGGCTTCTGGTAAACTGATGGTGGCAATGTCATACCGCTTAAATACCTATGATCATAATGGGTCACTGCGGATGAGACCTCCCATCCTCTTGTAGTTAGGTCTTGCACTTATTTATTTATCATTTTCTTAGGGTCCCCGCCTATGAGGTTTTATTGCCTCTGGGGATCCCCCTGCATGGGCATCTCTAGGTTTTGGTTTTCCCATGGCTTTTATCTTTACTACCGCTTACCTCCTCGCCTTTAGCCCCTTCTTCCCACAAGACAAGATGTACCATTGGTCCTCCTAATGGCCGACTAGGGGAGTGGGAAAATGAGCGGTTTTAAGATGAAAAGGTGAGAATATGAGGGAGCTTGACGATGGTTCTTCAAACCCTTTGGTGGCTAACCAAAACCCAGAATACCAACTTGCTGTTTCACCCATCAATTACCCCAACAAGGGTCAAGTGGATTAGTGTAAGATCCAAGGTGCCATCCAAAGTGAAAAGATCTAATGCATACATAAGAAGGTTATAATGATCAACAACATGACACATACCATGATACCTCTGACCAATTACTCCCATGGAGCAAGAGCCTTTCTGAAGCAAGCCCAGGCCGCAGAGGTGATGGAGGCTGGTACTGCTGGCAGGACAAGTCTGACTGAGAAGAAGAAGATGGGTCCTCCAGGACCATGCTCAGGTCGCTCCTGCTCTCGTACTCCATGTCTAGGACCATGTGGGCCTCGAGACATGATCTCCTAGTTATCCCTAGGTATCGGGGATAACAGGGCCATATCTAGATTGCTTATGTTACTTGAGTAAAATTGTGGCTTATCTTGTCAGTTTGCTGCTTTACTTTCAAAGTTTTTGTTATAGACTCCATGTTCATTTAGGGAAAAGGTTTGGCAAAAATATTCGCCAATCTCCAATTAAACCTATCAGGCATTGAGGTCGAACAACACCTGCCCATATTCAATACGGGTTAGTACACATAATCAAATCAGAGCCAAGCCAAGCATCCAAGCATCAAACACAAGCCACATGGAGGAAGAGCCCACAAGGGGGTGCTCTTAGTGCACTACACATTGATATATGTTAAAAGCACTGACATACATGTTATTGTTCTGGTTCATGTGGGATATAGTCTGTTATATTAAAAGAAAGTTCCAACAAGCTTGTCTAAGGGAAGCATGAACGCTAAGTGTTGTTCATAGTTTGGGTATCATCGCCAGGCATATGGTATGGAGGTGTCAAGGATTTGTCTAGAAGAGTGTCGAGACACATAGAAGTCAAGGCAACCTACATGTGTTCAAGTCAGGTATAACAGCCAACGCATCAAACTAATTGCCAAATGGAGAATAGTCACAGCATTAGAGGGGTACCCTCGTGGTTTTGGGTTTGTGACTCACTCAGATCTTTCAGTAGTCGATGTCGTTATGAAAGACACATTGATGGGAGAACGATTGAGATTAAACGTTTAATTCCAAGAGGAAAAATTAATTATCCAATGGTATGCATATTCGTGACTAAATCCAGGGTTTATTTGTTTCTTTGAATCTGTGAACGAGGACTGCTCGAAAAACTCCAAAACAGATTTGATCAAGCAGTATCATCATGTCATGGCAGACTTATGTTGATGAGCTTTTTGATGTGTGATCTATCCAGTGACAGTCGCCTCTCTTTGGCTGCACTCTATGGCCACGATGGCACCCCTTGAGCTTACAGTGAATCTTTTCCTCAGCTGAAACATGAAGAGGCGACTGCAATAATGAATGTGTTGAAAGGAGGCCGGTTGCAAGGCCTTCGTTTGCAGCTTGCTCTGTTTGACTGTGAATTTGATGACTTAGACAATGATGCACTAACAATTCCCCTGGTGTCTCTTTAATGAGTGATGCAGAGATAAACATGTTGCCAATTCACAAATACAAAACCTAGTCTCATCATTCTCTTGATAGTCAACGTAGTGAGGGCACATATTTGCAGCAACAGAATTCATCTTATACAGAATCGAAGGAGGCAGTCGAAAAGGACATTCAAGCTATGAGACTCCTGGAGGGCACAGGTAGTTGCATGTCATAGAGGAGTTATTCTAAAACTTTCAAAGGCTGATATGGGCAGTTCTGGTGCAAAGTATACTTCATGTGGGCGGCTTGTTGCAGATGATAGCTTCGATCATCTCTAATCTAAAGAGAGATGCCTATCAAACTTCAGAATTCGAGATCCTTGGCAGCTTGTTCCATAATTATTGCAACCTAATTCCATTTTTTAGTATATAGAATGAATTTGACTCCTAGTAATAGAGGATAGTTGATTAGTTTTAATGATCTATATATATTCCATAATCTATAGGAGAGGAGAAGGGAGGGCCCGAGAGGGTGAGGCCAAGAGAAGGAATTTGATGAGATAGCCATTCAGTGTGTGTTATTGTAAGCCTGAGGGCATCTTATTCTGTGATCGCTTCTGACATTGAATATCTATGACAATTATTTTATCAGATTGTGATTTCCCTTGTTTTACACTCTGTTTTTCATCTTGCTTGAACGAATTGCAAACATTGAGAATCAATGGTTGCCCATGGATAATAGATTCTCGAGTGGTAAAGATTTTGTTGTGACTGCTACTATTTGTGTGTTTTGTTTCAAGTACCTTTTCATCCATTTTGCAAAGAGAATCTTTGTTTGATGGGTATTCTACTTTTTGTTTATTCCCTATTCTTCTACCCATTTTCATATAAACTTCTTATCTGACATGCAATTTGATTGCCTTCGATCAACAGGGTGTTTACTTGACTCCATGCCCAATGGTGTTTCACTGATCTGTGTTTAGCTTGTTTCCCTTATTCTTTCTCTTTCAGTCTACCTGATCCACCTTCTTTCAAAACCCAAAACTCATCCTTATTTATAAAAATCTTTGCAATAACTAAGATGTGCTAGGCTTGACCTATAGCAGTCTAGGGGCAACTTCTAGCACTAACAACTCCTACCGCTTGGGCCAAAAGGATTGTTGGGTGCTCAAGAAGCAAGGCAAACAAGACCTTACCCTAGCTCCACAGGTCAATTCGGAAAACTTGGGTGTTAAACAAGGCGGACACCTAGTGTCGTGAGATCATCCTTGATCTAGCACCCCAAGTCACCTCCACAAGCCTCATTTTTGGTGGTGAAAGTTGTAGCAGTAGAGGGTGATGTAATTAAGCTAAGTAGATTGATTTCCCTAGAGCCTAAATAGATTGATTAAGAAATTAAAAGTTACTTGTGTAAAAGCTTGAGCAAATGAAATAATAAGTGCTTAAATAAAATGTACAAGAAAAAGGAAATGTCTCCAAGGGCTTAAGTAAGATAAAGAGATGCTTCTAACTAGTTAGATATTCACATGAACTTGAAAAGAAAAACTAGGAGCATGAAACATAAACCATTGAACTATCTAACAAGCTAAACTAACCTCGATATAGCATGGGTGGCAAAGCCAAGCCTCTTTGTTCGGTGTAAGCAAAAGAATGCAAGAAAGGAAATAACTTAACTTGAAAAAGAAACAAGTAACCTAGCCACACTGTTAGCTTTTTAGCTCGAAAGGTACTCCACATGTTTTGTCTTATATGCGGATGTTACCTTAATATTTACACTACCAGGGACTTAACTCTGTAATAGTTTTTATAAAGTTGTTTTAAGTGGTTCTTTTATTAAAGTGACTTTTTTAATAAAGTGTACCTTCTATTTTTAAAGTGACTTTATTTTCATACAGCATTTATGTAATAAAGTGAAATTCACTTTAATTTTAAATGAGACATTTTGGAGGGAATGGATCATGGCCCTTGATCTTGAAAAAGGCAAGATCTAATCTTGACCTTAGGATCTAGGGTTGGGGAAGGTGAAAAGACACTTTTGGGGGGAAAATGTCATTTTCAAATTATAAAAGAATGCATTGGGTAGTGTGCAAGACAAGTTGAGAAGACATCGAGAAGACGAGGAGTTGAGTTAGAGAGATTTTTTGAGTAAGCTTGAGAGAGGAAAGTGAGCAGCAAAGAGGGAACGTTTTCCAAGGAAGTAGGGCACGTTTCCCGAGAAAAAATTTCTGTGAGTTTTTGGTCGAAACATTTTTCTGTTGTGGGAGGCCGTACTGTACAAATCCGTACAGTTCGTACAACCGTACGGATTTGGGCACAAAAATCAAGGCATTTCAGGCACAATTTTCGAGACAGATTTCAGATTTTTGGTGGATGTTTTTGGGTCGTACGGAACTGTTCGTACAGCTAACTATGGGCACGTAAAAAGAGGTATGGAAGAGACCAGACAACAATACAGTTTTGGCACAAAAAACGAGGCAGATTTCTGTGGGACAGATTTGGTGTTGTGAGGTATTTTCCTTGGCTGGAAATGTTATTTTGCTACTGATATGTACTTTCCTGAAGCTGCATAATAGATCTCTCTCTCTCTCGTTGGGTTTCCCCACATTGGGGTTTTCCCTGGCATTTGCCTAAATTTCTGCGTGTTATGGGTTGTTGTCCACTGTGTATTTCCGCTGCATATTTTGCTTAGCAATGTGTATTTCTGCTTATGGTAATTTTTGAATGTGGGTTTTATGCATTTATGAAACTTATGAAGACAGTGATCTCTAGGTTGCTAAGTGTTTGACAGAATATTAGCTTGTTGATTTTGTCATTAAAAATTTACATGGTATCAGAGCTTGGGCTCTGAGTGACAGTGGGCAGTGTGACTTTTGGGCAAAAGGGTGTGATTGTTTTCCTTGAGTTGTGACAGGGAATATGAATGCAAGCATTAGATATGAGGATCGGTTGGATGGCATTTCCAACTACTTACAGTGGAAGGTTCGTTTATCAGTCGTTCTCATGGAGAACAAGATCCATAGCTATGTCAACTCTGTTGTAGCAGCTCCCGCAGCAGATCCTATTGCTTTGGACTTGCATGAGGTCAAGGAAGCCAAAGCTCAGAGGATTATTCTGGATGGGGTGAAGGATCACCTTATCCCACACTTGGCTGAGAAAAAGACTGCCAAGGAGATGTGGGATGCACTT
>SNQJ01S0054261.1:0-13926 GCA_010110895.2 Picea sitchensis | reverse complement strand
GTTGCGGATGGCTCCAGGTTCAGAGGGAGATCCTACAGAGCACATTATGATGGGACCAGATGATGGAGATGGCAACGAGTGCATCCCTCGCTAAGAGGGAGTGTTAGCTTTTTAGCTCAGGAGGTACTCCGCATGTTTTGTCTTGTATGTGGATGTTACCTTAATATTTACACTACCAGGCACTTAACTCTGTAATAGTTTTTATAAAGTTGTTTTAAGTGGTTCTTTTATTAAAGTGACCTTTTTAATAAAGTGTACCTTCTATTTTTAAAGCGACTCTATTTTCATAAAACACTTATGTAATAAAGTGAAATTCAATTTAATTTTAAATGAGACATTTTGGAGGGAATGGATCATGGCCCTTGATCTTGAAAAAGGCAAGATCTAATCTTGGCCTTTGGATCTAGGGTTGGGGAAGGTGAAAAGACACTTTTCGGGGGAAAATGTCATTTTCAGATTATAAAAGAATGCATTGGGTAGTGTGCAAGACAAGTTGAGAAGACACTGAGAAGACGAGAGGAGTTGAGTTAGAGTGATTATTTGAGTAAGCTTGAGAGAGGAAAGTGAGCATCAAAGAGGGCACGTTTCCCGAGAAAAAATTTCTGTGAGTTTTTGGCCGAAATATTTTTCTGCTATGGGAGGTCGTACCGTACGATTCCGTATAGTCTATACAATTCTGTACAGTCCATACATCTGTACAGATTTGGGCACGAAAATCGAGGCATTTCGGGCACAGTTTTCGAGGCGAATTTCAGATTTTTGGTGTGGGCACGAAAAACAAGGTGAGGAAGAGGCCGGACAGCGGTACGATTTTGGCACGAAAAACGAGGCAAATTTCTGTGGGACAGATTTGGTGCTGTGAGGTATTTTCCTTGGCTGGAAATGTTATTTTGCCGCTAATATGTACTTTCATGAAGCTGAATAATAGATCTCTCTCTCTCTCTCATTGAGTTTCCCCACATTGGGGTTTTCCCTAGCATTTGCCTAAATTTCTGCGTGTTATGGGTTGTTGTCCACTATGACTGATCCATTCTCACTATGACTACTGAAATCTGAGAGTAATTACTCTACTCCTCCACAGCAACAACTTCATCTGAACTGAGTGGTTCAATAACTTATACTGAAGGTAGCTCTTCTTCTTTCATGGAGGTAACTCTATCTGCTATTGTAGTCATGTCTCCATGACCCAACTAATGTACTGCACCAACTGCCACTCAATTTTAAATATGGGGATTGCTCCCCCTGCATCTCATACTATATATGAATCATGGTTGTTCTGGTTGTCTTCATGAATACTGGAACTATTTCTTCAATTACTGGAGTAAGTGTCTCGTCATAGTATTCTCCCTCTTGCTGGGAGAATCCTCTGAACACACATCAGACTTTGTACATCTGCAACATGCTTGCTCTATTAGATCAATCTTGGAAGTCAATACTGATTTATCTTCTAGTCTCACTAAAAAATCCATATCCTAGTCTTTCTGGCCGGTTTCATTCTCTGTCATTGAAACAAGGGAATCTTCCCAGGAGATTTCATATCTCCTAGAAGTTTCTGAAGCTACGATCTAGTCTTCTCATGGCATTTGTCTCCCAGTCCTGGAAGTTGTCTCTTCATCTGATTCCTTTCTGAGATCAGGCTTACTCTTGATTTCTTCCGAGTCTACAAGGAATTCATCATCTCTTACAGGGTATCTTTGGTGTTGAATACCAAATCTAAATATGAAAAGTTGAGTCAAAATTCAAGTGAATTATGCTTCCTGTCAAGGTGGCTTCATTATCCTTTGAACAAGTCTACTGTGACTTCTTGTTCTAATGTTCGGTCATCTTTGGAGCCTTCTGCTCCTTACAATCAATCTCCATATGAGATACTATGGATCTCAAAAGATAGATTCCTCTTCATCTTCTTTGGTACATGAATGTATATGGTCATGTACATAGTCTGTTTCATGTCTCATCTAATTTGTTGCCTTCTGCAACCTTCACTATAGCTTCCTCAAGGTTATCACCTATGACCTAAAACAAGGTCAACAAAACAACAAGCAAGAAAAATACTCTTTTGATAATAGTAAATAAAACAATAGCATGAATAATTGTCACAGTAGCTCCTTTAGAGCTATCATTTGTGACCTGTCTGAAACAAAGATCAAAAGTAAGAAATACAATACAAAATGAGATCAACACTCTTCTAGTGTTGTGATCTAACATTCATCCATGGTAACCTGGAACCAACACAAGAAGTTTCTCCTAGAGGAGATGTTAGTTGTATCTGGTAAAGAATTTATCTCAATATGCTCACATGCTACCAAGTATAATACTTTTCAAAGACTACTACCTCAACTATAGTGTTTACATGTAAAGGGGTAGTTATCAACTTGTCATGTGCAACTTTGAATCTTATCAACTTAATTAATCAAACCTGGAACCTGGAGTCTTGTCCTCAAGAATGTTGCTTTTCTTCCAAGTCTCCTTCTGAGTCTTGTCCTCAAGAATGTTGCTTTTCTTCCAAGTCTCCCTTCACTCAAGATGACAAGTGCTTTTCAACCTGTCTTTGTACTAAGACAATATACATGCTATCTTGACAGAAAGTTGGGTTAGAGAATAAACTCTATGATCTCAACTTTAATCCATCTAATGCCTTGACTTTAATTTTTGACCAAAGGTTAGTATAATGGTCATAGCTTCAACATGCAACCTAGATCAAAATAATGTCATAAGAAATAGATGCATATCAGAATAATCAAACCTGGGTTGCATTAGTCGTCTGAGTATGTTGGATCTGAGATCCTTCTGGATCTATGATAGGAGATCCTTTCTCCTGCAAGTACCCCTTAGAATAATATAGTTGAAACATATGTAAGTACATACCTATGATAGTATCGACGGGTGGTGGTACCATCCGGTAGCAGCAGTGATAGGTAACAAACCTTCAAAACTTCAGAGGTGTTTCAACTTTAAGGTTGGCCAACACTTTTAAAAAAATTCACTGCAATTGGAACTGCAGCTTATACTACAACTGGTACTTTAACTGTAACTTAGGGTTTCATGAGAAAACCCTAATTTTTCAAACTTCAAATTTTGAAATTATGATCCAGGGGCTAGATGCGTTGAGCTGAGGCAAGTAAGCTGGTGCAGTCAGATTTCTAAAAATTCAAATTTTACCTCTTGAAACTGAGCTTGCGAAAATTTGGACTGGTACTTCTAGTACTGGTTATGGTTTCCTAGTTTTCTGGTACTTCTGGTTTTTTGGTTTTCTGGTTTTCTAGTACTTTTGGTTTTCTAAGACTAGTCAAAAACTAGGGTTTGACATTCCAGAGGCTCTATCCACTAAAAAGGTGCGCTCAAGCTGCCAAAAGATTCACTAGGGTAGGGTGCACTTTTCTAGATGGTTTTTAGGCAAAAATTTATCTCCAACAAAAAGCCCTAATTTTTGTGTATGACAACAGTGACGTTTTTCTTTATCCAATGAAAGATGCTCTCTTCAGCTTAGCTCTGATACCATGTTAAGCTTTGAGCTATTATTAGGGTTCTTTTCAATTTACTAGATAACAATAGCATAGGTAGGATCACTGAGAGAAACACAATCACAAGTTACACAACATTTATCCTGGGAAACCCTCATGGGGGAGAAAACCCAACAAAAACTTCCTTAATATAGATAGCCAATACAATGCCAAAACAATAAACCAAAACACTAGAGAATATCCAACATTGAGCAATGCGCCTCTCTCTTCCTTCTTCTCCCAATTGCAGCTCTCCAAACTTGCGCACTTGATGAGTGAATGAGTGAGTGAGATAATGAGGTGTTGGATTCCTTTATTTATATTGGCTCGCAGGTGTTGGAAAGGTGTCTCTTCACTAGATAGGGCCGACTTGTCTTCTTAGTGGTTAAAACCACTTTAATTAGGCCTGGGGGGCGACTTCTTAATTTTCATAATACAATTAGGGTTTGATCAATCTGCAAAAGGGGATTTGGTCAATTACAATGCCCAACATGATCAATCCACAAAAGGGGATTGATATAATGAATAATGACTCAATAATAAATAGAATACTCTTTGCATTTACAATATCTCAACAGTTCCTACTCTAGATCTATAACTAAAGCATGCAAAACAAAGAAAAATAGAACAAGATCACCTCAATAGTTGCAAGATGGCACCAAGAATACTCTCAACACCATGGATCCTCCAAAGATTTTTTTATTAGAATAGAAGCAAGCTTGAGCAAATACTTGCCACAAGCTTGAGAAGAAAGAATGAGAACAAGAAGAGAGAGAGAAAGGAGTGGGAGAGATTTTGGCATAGTAACAATAGTTGAGAGTAGATGTGAAATGAGGGAGGGGTGAGCATTATTTTATACTTGGGAGAGGAGAGAGACCCCTCTTGGATGAGCTCCAAGTGTCACACATCCAAAAGAAATAGACAAAGTCAAGGAAGAGTCACTTTTAGGGTTTTGGTAGTGAGTTAAGGTTTGAGGGTTGAGGTGTAAAGGGAGAAAATACCTTTTTCCTATGGTCAAACATGAGGTTAGACACCAAGGGGGGCGAAATTAGGGTTTAGGTGGCTTTTTTCACTTAAACTTTATAATTCCCACATGTCAATTAGCAAGGGAACACCACTTTAAGTTGCTGGCTAAGCAAGGCGGGGTTCTTTAAGTGGAAAATTACTTTTCCAACTTAGGAAAAAGGTTAGGAAACCTTTCCCACTCTCTCTCAAACCTTTTTGCTTATTTTTTACAAAATATTGACATTTTGAGTTTGTCAATTAAGCAATTAAATTGCTGACTTGGATTGACTTGGACTCCTCATGGACAATGACCTAGCAAAACTTGTCCAATTGAGTTGAAACTTGGTCCAAGGGTGTAAGGGGTCTCATTCCATTTCTTTTGAGTACTCACACCCCTATCAAAATCCCCAAGGACCTAGTTTTTACATTTTTACATCAAAAATAATTAAAATTACCATTAATTGGGTAATTTAAAAAATAAAAATAAAAACTACTTAGACTTCACGAAATTCTGCAAGACTCTAGGAGATGTCTAGCATGGTCATTTACAATATTCCTAAACCCTAGTCACCCATTGGGCTCGATTATTAGAATTCCTTTCACCACTTTGGAGGATTATTGTGGGAGTGAAAAACTCAAGGGTAATTAAAAAGGTCGGTTAGGCCAAATTAATTACCTGAGGAAAAAAAAACTCGATGAAAGGACTTCCCTAATTATAAAGTCCTAGGCAATTAACCTACAATATGATCCATGCAGACGCATTACATTATTATCCCACACAGGGGAGCGGAAATTCCAGTTACAAAATGAAGTGTTGAGGCCAAAAATGCCTTGTAGAACCAATAAGCCTTCAACTTAGTTGCACCATCAGGTACATAGCTTCATGGCACATGGAGTTGACCCCCTAGTCGAAATAGGTGGTCAACACTACGGTTTCCGTTCAAGAGGCATTTATGAGCCTAGTGGCTTCATCTGGGGCTTTTGGAGGCCAAGCACCCTACCTTTCAGGCCTAGCGTTCCACCTTAAGGGCTCAACGTCACCTTGTCACTTCAAAGGAAGATTTTGATGAGATACAATGGCCAATAAAGCAATAAATCTAAGAGTAAAAGGAAATGAATGGGCTAGGAAACAATAGCATTTATGACAAGGTGCAGCTCACCCTCTACAAAGGCACCCACAGGTAAGACTTAAATTTCCCAGTTATTACTGCACCCCATGCCCAAACACTTAACCCATGCCACCTCATACACCTACATGACTTGGATTGCTTCCACCTGGGAACACCCCAAACCTAAGGAAGGTTAGCCCAATAGGACACCCTGACACCTTCTCCAAACCTAACTTGTCAAATTGCATAATGTCTTTGAGCATTTGTCTGGGTTAAGGGGGGTTTGATGCACATGTTTGGGTAATTTACTTATTGGATGTGATTTACATGCTATTATCCATGTGACTTATGAGCCCCTAGAGGGCGTACTTGTTGTTGCTGCAGGACCTTTCCCGGTGGACAGGTACACGTGAGGGGATGATTAGCCCGAACCTTCATGAGAGCTTAAAGCCCACAGATGGATGTTGCAACACCAGCCGTGGCTAAGAAGAAACTGAAGATTTGCACCAGGAAAAAGGATGTTGCCTTTGGAGGCACCCTAGCAAACCTAGAACCAGGGGGATCTTGCTCTTCCACATGGGCGTTGGCCCTAGAAGGCCCATGATGTCATCATCATGACCCTGGACTGCATCCAAAGCTAGGGTTTCCATTCATGAGGCATTTATGAGCCTAGTGGCACGTGTGGGCTTCATCTGGGGCCTTTGGAGGCCAAGCACCCTACCTTTCAGGCCCAACGTTCCACCTTAAAGGCTCAATTTCACCCTAGAAGGGCATGACGTCACCCTTGGGGGTGTCTTTAGGTCATAGTTAATTTTATTTCTGTCAAATTTGGATTTTAATGTAAATTGGCCAGGTCGGCCTTTTATTTGACCTAAAATTAATTAAGGGTCAAAGTTTTGTATAAATAGAGATAAAGTACTCTCATTTTGACACAATAACTCCTCACATAAGAGAAAGTGGTCTGAAATTTGCGCCCTATTTGGGATTTCTTGGCTGAAATAGTGAGGCACGCTTATCTTGGAGGCTAAATTTTGCAACTTGGGTCATTTTTGGTGAAGTAAGTAAATCCGCAATTGTCATTTCATTTTGAATGGTTATGGTATATTTGCTTATTCATGTTAAAGATTATGAAATTGCTTGCTTGACAAACCCTAAGAGTAAAGGACTTAAGGTGCTACTTCTTCGCTCTTCATTTGCTAGACTTTACTAAAGTGATTTGACCTAGATAATCTTCTAAAGCCCTAAAATACTAGCACTTTAGAAGTCGTTGTCTAGTTTTTGTTGCTTTTAATATCTTTCAATAGTCTAAGGAGGAGGAAGGCGCTAGGGCCTAGAAGTGCCTACTCTCTAGTAGCTCACCTCCCTAAAGTTTAGATCCTAGAAGACTTAAGGTGCTAACTCTTCTAAGATCCATTCTTCACTTAGACAAATATAATCATTGTTGTTACTACTTCCAAGTGAAAGACGCCACCTATTGACTCCATTACCCTCACAAAGGCACTAGTCTTCACCTCTTTCCTCTTTGAGAAATCATCAACTTTTAAACTCAACTTCTACTTGCTACCCTAATAACCTAACTTAACTTACTAATCTAGTTTAGAATTACTAATCTTAACTTGCTGCTGTTATTATCATTGTTACAGCCATCCTTAGTAGCTTATTAAAATTTATTGCTGGTCAAAACATTTCTAGAACTTGCATGTGACCTAGAGTTATCACTTGAAACTTTAAATATTTTAGTTTATTGTCTATACAAGTGCACTTTCTGGAATATATTGCAGCTGTTATCATTTACTTATTGCTATAATCTACTTGTCATTTGCTCCACACATTGACTGCAAGCATTTATATTCATGAACTTAATGTCTTGTTGAAGCATTCATATCATTTGTTGCTTGCTATAACGTTTGCTGTTGTCTTGGTTAAAACTTAAGGGCAGGTACATTCCTTTGCTTCATCCTTCAAGACATAAAGACCTTTTTGACTTGAGTGACCAGTGAGAAGGGGGTATTGTTGCATCCTTGCTTTAATTTCATCAGCCCTTTAGGTCACTAGGGACGTCTCCCTTGGGGTAATTTTGACATACTCCTAAACAGAAAGGGGTTTCCTATTAAGGTGACAGCGATAGGTCACCCCCTTGTTATGCCAATCTTGTCTCAATTGCCTCAGGCTTTGGGCAAGTACAGATTGTGCGCTAACAGTGACAAATGTATTTGCTGAGATAGCAGAAGCATCATTTTCAATGGTGCTTGAAAGTATTAACAGTCTTGAAGGTTAAACTTAAAGCCATACCCCATCCTTGTCTATGTGTAAATAAAAGGTATAGCAGCCCAATGAATTTTGCAATAAACAGTCAGATGGGAAAAGCAATGATAATCTAAAATATAAGAGCTGTGATTAGTTGCAGAGAATAATATAGTTTTCTGTTAGTTACATGAATATAAATTATCACAATAAAACATAAAAATGTTAACCAAACCAAATACTTACCCATTTGATAAAACATCAAAAGTTCAAAGCTGCAAAAATTAGCAGGGTGTGTCAAAGTATACCTTGTAAAAGGAAGCAGAATCCCCGTCTTGAGCATCAGGCCAAATCTTTGCATCCAGTTCCATTGCAGCACTAGCTTCCAGATTGGTAAGAACTACCTGTAAGACATTAATCAGGGTTGTTCGTCATCACTTCCCAAGATTTAATCTATGATGTCTAACTCTTAAATTATTTTGACTTTCTTTATTGGCATATGTCCAAATCCAATTCAAGCCTTTTATTGCCCTGTCATGTCCAAGTTAAAAGAAGGGGCTTAGTTTATCTTACATTGAAAAGGTTATACAAAACAAAGTTCATCCATTTCGATAAATAGCTTTGCTTTCACTACATACCAAAGCTCCAGTAAAAATATCAATTAAACAAAACAGACCAAAGGCAACCTTCATATCGTTATAGAAGTAGATTCTGCCCAGGATGGTCACCCAGATCCCATCCTTCTGTAAATGTGGCAACCAGCAATACTGAATATATTTATTCTGCATGACAGAATTATATCCTTTTTTATTTTTATTGGTCCTGGTAAACTAATAAATCTTTTACAACCCCAATACTCAATTAAACAATGAATTGATCTGCTGTATACTCCAAGTACTAATGCGCAGCCTAATTTCTCAGAATAGAAAGAATATTCATAGAAGAAAGAGACAGAGCTGTCAAGTGGGTCTAGCCCAGGGGGTTGTCAATTTTTATACATCTAATTTCAGATCTGAAAATTACTTCCAAGTGACCCAAACAGTAAACCTAGGGCTGTTATCACTGAACAGTTTTACATTGAAATTATGACAGAAAATTACAGTAGCAGAAACATAAAGATCAGAGAGAAATTATCCATGTGTAATGTCCCGTTCCCAATGATGACTCCAGGAGGAGCGACTAAGTAGCCTATATTGGTTCCCGTAGGCTATGATCGGAGAAAAAGGGGACAAAGGAATTATTTAATGTCAATTACAGGAAAAGCTTAAGTTGAAAAAGACATTAAATAATTAAAAGGGGTAAAAAGGGTGTTAAGTGACTTAAGTTAACATTAAATCAAAACTTAAGAGAAAAGTCACTTAAATGAATAATGTCAACGAAGAATTAGAAGGAGGAGGATATAAAGGGGGGAAAATTCGACTTGTTGGCTCATTTTGCATATTGTGAATTGAAAATTAGAACCAAAGAGGAATCAGAGCGATTTCCTTCATTGTTTTGTGGAGTCATGTACGAAACCACAATTATTGACAGGGTTCGGCGTTGAGAGATATGCCCTAGACTATCGGGAGGATCACACAGGTCCTTCATCGAGCTACAGATTCGAGCTACGGCAGCAGAGGGATTATGTTATCACTCCAAGAAATCACTCCCTGACTGTACAAGGGTGTAAGCTTGGTAACTTAAATAGATCAATAAACTGTGGAGAAAAAGGATAAACTCGGATGACATTATAAACTTACATCCATTTAGAAAGACATGGGTCATTTGAAAGACCAAGGCTTTCAACTATGCTGCTCAGAAGGTTTTAATCAATGTGTGAAAACATGGAGAAGACTCATTATGGTAGCAAGAAATACCTACACAAAAGCATATGTGAATGACCAATAATGATAGGTAAGATACTCCTTCATACCAGCAGAAACATATAGAAGATTTGTATATAGTAGATGGCCAGACATAATAAGTAGATACTTGCAGCTTAAGCTTATGAGTGCACTGATAGGATGATAGTTATCTGGCACTGAGACAAACATAAGAAGCAATGTATATAAGTCTAATATACCAACGAAGAGATGGGATGACAGCCTTCTATCATTGAGTATACATAAACTTGGAAAGAAAAGAGATGAAAACTGAACAAACAAACTGAAAGAAGCTCGATGTCAAGAAATATTCATGGACATCTCCAAAGGATGAAATGTACAAGTCTTCAAGAATAGAACCACAGTCCTCAGACTGTTTTTCTCCCGCTCCCCTGGTATTTTAGAATTCTTAGGCTTTTATTGCCTTTACATCAAGGTTTCAAGATCCTAATTTAATGGATCTGAAATACCAAAAATAAACATAATCAATTTGATCTTTTAGCATAAATGATCCAAACTTATCATCATAAGTCGAATTTGACAACCTGGAGAATTATTTGGCAGCTTGCTAGTGAAAATCACTGATTTTGAAATCTGTCTTTGATGGCTGGGCGATTTCTGTCAAGAATAAACATGCCATTTGGCTTCATTCCCTTACCATATGCCTTCAAAACTTGATGAGAAGGCTGATCTAACTTCTGATAATTATTATCTTTAATTTGAGATCATTCCCACAGATTCTGGAAACAGAAAAACACGATATGGGCAGAAAGAAGACCGATCTTGACTCTTCAGATCTTTCGGCGGCTTACAGGCTAAAATTTTGGCTCCTTAGCCGCCGAAAAGGAGAGCTTTCGACGGCTTACTACACTTTGAAATTGACCATTTAGCCGCCGAAAGCTAAAAATTAGCTTTTGGTATATTTTGAGATATGAATTCATTTATTCGTTAAAATGATATGATTCAAAGCCTGTCTCAAGACTTTGAAACTTAAGATTTATAAATAAATCTTCTACCTTATAATCATTCAATCATGTGATGTCAAAATAATTTGCAAAATTATTTTTGATCGCTAACAGATTCCACACTCGGAAGTGCGCAGTTTACCAGTTGCAGTGTGTGGTTTTGAAGAGAGATTAGTAGCAGAAGAGGGTCATTTGGCACAACCAGTCAAGGAAGAACGAAACCCTTCCAACCCATTTGAGGAGGAGGTAGGGCACACCACCAGAGAGAGTTTTCATTTGATTATGATGGTTAAAACCCCAGAATTGAACCAGTCTTCCTTGCGCAATGCACAGGGGTTCCGGGAATCCATCCAGGGATTTGACAGAATTGCACTGAGCCAGAGTTCCAGATCTGAAGTAGGATAAGTGTGACCAGCAGCACGACAACCCATTTGGGACTGATCTTAGCCAAATCTAACGAGTATAGCCATCAACGCGAAGTTTCCAGTTCCCAGCAACTGTTGGCAGCAGTTGTAGTGCATTCTCAGTTGCATGCAACATATTTTCCAATGCATGCAATGGATCTACATTCCATATCTCGGATCCATCATTTTGTCTTCATTATCGGTATTTTCCTAGCATTCTATTTTGTATTCCAATTCAGATCTATTCATAAGAAGGTCTAACTGAGGAGATTTGATTGATATACCGCATATTGTTTGTATTGTCTGATATCTACTTAATAAAATACATGGGAGTTGATCATTGTTCCAAATCTAGTTCATGCATTGTATGAAACCAATAAACACAGCAAAGACGCATCCAGAAACCTTGAAACGTAGCCAAAAACTTTTGAAACTCAGTCAGAAACCCCCAGCTTATCAGATCTACGACCGAAACCCCAGTTATTAGCAAAATATATCTAGATCCATGATCCGGGATATTACAATGGTATCAGAGCCTTCTTCCTGCCAGCATGTGAAGAAGTGCTTAACTCATGACCCCATGATTCCGGGAACAAGTGAAGAATACCCAGAGGGCAAAGGTCACATCGGGGACGAGTACATTTAGTACCGTAGGAGTCATAGTAGAGACAGAAGGGACAGAAACAGGAGAGACTACATTCCCTTCCATACCCATTCAGATACAGAGCTTGAGACAAAGGACAAAAACGAAGATCGTATCAGTTTAGAGATAGAGGCCGAATTAGAAGGTAAGATGGGTGATAGACATGATATTCCGGAGGTCAAGGGGAAAGGCCCAAAGACCACTTACGACAGTATCCAGGGTATGTTGAACAATCTTGCCAGAGGGAAACGAGATATGATGAACGCCATAACAAAGATGGCCATCAGTACACAGCTGATCCAGAACAGTATGGGCAGGATGGGTGCAAATATAGCAGGTGGAGCATGTGGTTCCATGGGACACCATGGAGGTGGAGCCAGTGGATCCAGTGAGAATCCAGCAGGGTCGAGTGGGAATCCAGCAGGGTCAAGTGCACACCAGACACCCACTTACACCTATATCTCAACGGAGAAGATTCCCAAGCCACTCTTTCCCCAGTTCCAGGGGGAACAAGAAATTGGACATCCAGGACAGGGGCAGCAGATGGGACAGGCCGGACAGGGGCAGACAGGGTCAAGAGATCCATTTGCAAAGTTCGGGAGAGACTACTTGGCACTAGGGCCAAAGTTCCATGCTGACATGAGTTTGATGGACTATTGTTCGATCGAGTATCGAAACAGACACAAAGAGGTGCAAAGGGGTAACATGCAGCCCCAGAACATGGATTTTATCAAGAAGGTTGGGAAACTGACCATCCCTTCTTTCGACGGTTCGTCAAGTATTCATCTCAGGCATGGGTCCAAAATGTTGATACATATTTCAAGCTTAACCAGATGACAGAGTCAAAAGCTATAAGCTTCACCACCTTGCACTTGGAGGGGGAAGCCCACAAGTGGTGGTATCATGTGCTGGTGACATTGGGTCACAATCGTATCGCATCTTACTTAGATTTCACAGAAAGACTGATGGAGAGGTTTGATCGGAGGGATCCAGAACTTCATTTCAAAGACCTGACACAGTTGCGACAAACTGGATCGGTCAAGGCCTACATTTCAGAGTTTTAGCGGAAAGCAATAGCAGTGTCTGACATATCTGAGCACATGTTGGTAATGCATTTTACAGAGACATTGATTGATCCCTTGAGGGGTTGGGTAAAGGATTTTGGGTACATGGGAGACTCAATGCAGAAACCAAAGACCTTCACCAAGCCCTTTGTTCCACGAAAAGACAAGGATCAGAGAAATCCTCCAAGGGAATGGAAAGGCAAGGCCAAACAGGATGATGAGACTAGGCGGGAGCTCATGAGGAAGAATTTGTGTTTCAACTACAGGGATTTGTGGGTCCCAGGACACAGATGCTTGGGCAAGGGACAGATACACTACATTGAGGTGGCTTCAGACAGTGAGGAGGAGGAGATCAGCTCGACATCAGATAGTGGCTCAGAGGAGGAGCATACGCATGAGGAGGGACAACCTCCAAAGAAACCTCAACCGCAGACAGAACCACAGTCACGTGGGACGACAAAACCACGAGTACCAGGGAAGGGTGGAACCATAGAAACCCTTTCAGAAGTTCCCAAGTATGACACCATTAGGCTCAAGGGCCTTGTTGCCGCCTTATACACACCTAGGGTAATGTGGAAGAAACCTTCAATCCAATTGGTGTGTCCTTGGGGGCAAGTTTCGAATCAAGGTGTTGTCACTTGATCCTCAACTCCTCCGTCTAGGCCAACTCCTAGCAAAGCCAAGGGGGCTAGTCCCTATGAAAATAATCTAAGGCTCTTTTAAACTAAGAAAGAAAAAGAACTACTTCTAAGAGTTTTTATTGCTTAATAAAACAAATGCAATCAACACTTAACATTCATCATCATTTGAGATAATCACATAAAGTACTTGTCCATATACATGCATATATCAAGAAGGATACAAGATCTGCAAGATTTAACAAATTTAGTTAGACAAATGCATGAATGAAATAAATTACTCACATAAAAATAAATCATTTGTACCATTGCCTTAAAAGGAGTCGTGGGCAACAGTTGATCGAGTGTTTTATTAAGATAAATTGAAGTTAAGTTAATGAGAGAATATGTGGCCTGTTATCGCACAGTTTGTAGGAAGGGTTTAAGTAGCTTGAGTCAAGGATTCAAACTAGCGTAACAGGAGCTTCCCCACCCACTGTCACCTCGATGGGG
>SNQJ01S0054260.1:34996-51581 GCA_010110895.2 Picea sitchensis | reverse complement strand
TTATATCAATTTTTTTATTTATTAATGCAAACAGAATTTTAACACAGTGTTTTATCGTGGAACCCAAATGGGAAAACCACAAACTCTCTATTAACTGCAAAATTTGTTTTACATGTTACATAGAAGGAAGATGTACTTCCTCTTTGATCAACACCAACTGATCAGGATGCACCCACACCCTAGTTTACCAGCACCAACTGGTAGGAGGCTACAACCCCCTATTTGTCAACAATAACTGGCAAGGAAGCACCAACTCCCTCTGCAGGCACCAACCTACCCTTGCACCACCCAACCACCCTTAATGCATAGGTATTATATTTTCTTCTTGGAATCTCCTTCAACTTTTGATCTTCTGATCTAGACTACAAAGACACTTTCTTCTCACCACTTTTTCTCGTTTATATAATCTTCAAAATGGTGTGAAATTTAAAAAAATGTGTCCCTTTATTTGAACTATTGTAGCTTTTCATTTAAAATGATAATTAAACTTTAATTAATATCATTTTTTCATTTTTATTCTTTATTCATATTTTCATGATTTATTCTCTTTTAATCATGACTGTGTATCGGTTCATTTTTTTCATGAGTTGATCACATACATGGATCGACTCATTAGATCGTACTCATGTTACTACTGTGTTCTCGGTTCACCAACAGACCATATTCGATCATTTATCGATTCTCTGTATTGTTCTAGTTTAACTCTCTATCAGATGAAATCTATATGAGGCACTCCCTTCAAACCATTTCATATGACCGTGCCATATAGAACCATGGGCTTTAGAAACTATAGCGACATCCCTTTAAAACTCTTATAGCATATGACCAAAAGCGGTGACCTCATGCCTTAGAAATACGATCTCCTGAGTGTTTATCGTTCCAACGATCATGATTCAATTTCCTGACGAGATGGACGGCTGATGGAATTTCAACACTTTTCCCTTCGAGTCATTGTGACTTTCAATATTATAAAACTCACGATAATGAAATTGACGAAACAATCAAACGATTCACATTACATCTCTGAACTAGATCAATGGTTAGTGTTTAATTCTTACACTATCCTTCCACTATTGTAGATTGGCAACTATGACTTAATCATGCATTGAGACGGATGGCTATCGTAATTTCGGGATTCTTATTGTGACGTAACTTGATGACATCTCTTGTTGACATTTCATAGGCCTATTAGCTACCACATGTCATTCATATTCGTTATTTTCACGTACCTGAAATGATGTATCAACTTGACATTTGTCAGTTTCTTACTATGCCACATGTCCTTGCTGACGTGGTTCGCTGACGCACAGCCCTGATCCAACGGTCCTCCTTGTGTACTCCAAATCGATGGTCCTTATCTTATCACGATTTCTCATTTTGGCATTCTTGTGATGAAGGGTCTTGACACTTCATGTCGTGATCGCCGAAATAGAGCTTGGCTGCACTAGCTCCTTCCCTTCTCGTGACCATTGGTGGTGACCAGGAGCTTATCCACGAAGTCCTTTAAAATTCCTCACTTCGGGGATTTTTCCATGAGTCTCCTTAAATCCTCCAACTCTAGGTATCTGAAATGCCAAAATGGAGGCAAGAAACTCTAGATCCTTCCTTAACCTCATCCTTCGACTATGTGACCACTATCTATGACCAGGGGCCAAGCCAGAGGAGTGTGTTGTGATTTTGCATATCGTGAACTCCTGATATGAGTTGCCTCGCTCGAAGACCACGAAACTCCGAAAATTATTCATGATAGATCAACGGCCCATAGCATCAGTGATTCGACAACTAAAAAGATTTCAACACTTTGAAATCACAACCTCTTTACCTCACTTATCATATCCTTCCACTTTGAGATGATCTGGTGGCTGACAGGAATCGGGTTTAATCCGATTGGTGCCGAGACTTCTCACAATTTCCTGTGCAATGGTCGACTTCTTAAAATTTTCAAGGAACTCGATGATACATATATAATGCAATTCTTCCTACTGAGCTTTGATCCTCATCCGCTAACTCTCCTGAGCTTTTATCATTAGATTTTTTATCCTATCATGATCAACAATAGACACGAATTACTTCTGTACTTCTGAGCTTTGATCTTCATACAATTCTTTTATGTTTTTCGCTCCTCCTCTTGATCTTGTGTTATCTATCTCTCCACATATTTGACATCTTATATTGATTGATATACCTTTTGACATCAATGACAATCTCAACTGATGTACTTCATCATTACAGATCATCACTTCAACTGTTGACATCAATGACAATATTTCCAACACCTTCTTGCTACACCATTGTTTTGAGGATTATGAGGAACAATCAACTCCCTCCTAATCCCAACCAATTTGCAAAAGGAAACAAATTCCTTTGATGTGTATTCTCATCCATTATCTATTCTCAAGGTCTTGATTTTCTTGTTTGTGAGGTTCTCTATTTCTGCTTTGAATTCTTGAAACTTTTTGAATACTTCGTCCTTTGTCTTTAGGAGATATAACCAAGTCTTTCTTGAGTAATCATATATGAATATTAAGTATTAAAGAGAACCTCCTAGATATTTGACTGGCATCGGACCACAAACATGTGAGTGTATTAGATATAGAATATCCTTATAACTATTGTTGCTGCTTGGGAATTGTTTCTTGATATTCTTTCCAAGAGCACACCCTTTGCAAATTCCTTCATGTGTAGACTGCAATTCTAGTATTCCTTCAACCATATTTTTGAGAAAAGGTAATTCTTGATAGTTAATATGAGCATACCTTCTGTGCCAAATTTCATTGGGATTGACTTCATCATGTTCAAGAGCTTCTTCATTTTGTTCTAGTAGTCTATATAGATTTCCTTCACGGGTTCCAATAACCCTAGCATTCTCTATGTTGGAGCCTTTATGCCAAGATAACACTTTTCCATCTATGAAAGATATTTTTTTTCCTTTGTCTTCTAGGAAATATATGGATACAAGATTCTTTTTAAACCAGGTACATATAAGACATTGCTCAAATGAAAATTGTTACCTGTTTTCAACTTGACGGAGGCTTGTCCAAATCCTTCGACTAGGTAAGTGCTTTTGTCTCCAAGATCTACCTTGTATGATGTATTCTTCTCATTTAGATTTGAGAGTCTATATTGATCTCCCATCATTTTCCTAGAATATCCACTATCGATTATCCACATGCCATCTTCAATCATTCCCGTGAGTGTTGAGTAGTGTAGATGACTAGTCTTTTCACTCATGACTTCGGTTGACTAGTGACTGGTCATGCTTTGATCCAAAACTTCAAATTTTATGTTCCTACCTTTTGAGAGTGCCAAGAGGTGTTCTAGACTAAGGCACACTTGAATACCTTCTTCTTGAGTGAGATGTTCCATCACAAGGTGTTGGATCAGGGTTTTAGGGTTTCTGCAACTGCTCCTGCTAGTAACCCTAACAACACTGTCTTGGAAGCTACTCCTGCTAGTAAACCCTAGAGACAGTTCTTCAATGAGCTTATTATGCTAATGGTTATGCTCCCTTCCAGTGGTTAGACTGAAATGAAGGAGGTGTGGGGCCATAACCTGTTAGAATGTGCTCGTTTTACCATAGACAATATCACTATTGTCACCCAACCATAGGCTGAAGCCACCCTCCGAGCACTTTGAACTTGAAAAAGAGAAGAATCCTGGCAGAAAACCAATAGCCAATCAAGGCTAATGCACCAAGCAAGAACTAACCAAAGCTGATCAGAGAGTCCAACCCAGAAATATAGAAAAAATAGGCTTCAAAACTGGTGGCAACACCTTCTCCAGAACTTGCGCACAAGACTTCCAGACTGCAGTGTGCACAAGTGTCTCTTTGTAATTCTGAGAGCTATATGTAAAATGAGAAATGGCGCCCTGTATTTATACTAGCTCTGGAAGGCTACCTGGGCCGACTTCTTATTCTGGGTACTAATTAATTCATATTAATTATTTCTCTTAGCCGACATCTCTTGTAGGGTTACATTCACCTCCTTTCTTGCTTCCAGAATATTCTAATCTTGTCAAAGGGTCACAATGGAGGTTGATACCTCCGTAAGATACCATAATATCAATAGGCGCCACGTGGAAAAACACTAGAAATGGACATGTGGCACTATCTGAGGGGTGACATGTGTCAAGCTATACCTTCCAAATCATCCTTTAAAAATCTCAAAACACACTAACACGTGGCATGAATTGTGTGTTTCCACATCACCCCAGGTGATGTCACTTCCACATCACTTCGACACTTTGGGACTATGGTAATTAGGAGGTCCGAGAGTTCTTCCAACAATTTTCCTCGAATGTCGAGCTCTCGAACTGCTTAACCTTCCAGGGCCCACGAAGTACATCTGTCACCAATCAAAGTAGTGACACGTGACCCCTCTGTCGAGTGACACATGTTAGGTTTCAATCGATACTAAGGGTATATCAAAATTATGGAAAAAATTGACACGTGCAATACCTAGGTTGGTCCACATCACCCTACATGACATCATCTTACCACTTCATGCCCAACGCTTTTGGACTTCGAGGATTGTCTGCCTTCGACATTTTCTCCAAGCTGTTGAACTGTTGAATTTCTAAACTAAGAAACTAGTCCACATCACCCCTGGTGACATCATCCTATCATGTCACTTTGATTCTCCAGGACTTTAGGGGTCTCTTCCTCCTACACAACCACAAACCATTTCTTTCGTTGTACCAAAACTTTGAACCTTGCTTAATCTTTGGATATGTATCCCTTGGAATAGATGGTCCGGATTGGTTCTAGAATTTGAGACTTCGATGATTTATCCATTGTGCAACCTCCAACGGATTTCCCTGAACACCGAAACATAAGATAAATATGATGGCTTTCCTCCTCCTGAGTGATCTACAACTAAGAATCACTCCAGGATTTCATAGGATTCAACTACTAAACAACCCACAACCTCCAAACTGCTGAACTTTTCTTAATATGAGGACTTGTGTCCCTGGGAAATGGATGGTCCAGATTAGTTATGGACTTCTGGACTTTGACAATATTCTCTACTTATAGTTTTAAAAGGGTCGGAGGGGCGAAATCCTAAGGAATTTGGTGCTTAACCTCTGCGCATCTTCTCTGGATCCAATGGATGTGAGGGGTCTATCTCCCTCCGAACAAATCCAATGACCAAAATTTAACTTTTTGTTCCATTACCATGTCTGTTGTGGTTTATCAAACCGTTATACCTCCTGAGCTTTCCAATACCACCCATGAGCTATTTCAACGCCCTCTTGGCACTCTGTACTTCAAATCCCTTTGGATTTTTTACTTCAAATTCCACCTTTGTGGCCCATTCAGGTTCAATGTTGAAACCATGGCTCTGATACCAGATTGTAACATCCCCCGACCACCCTTGCTGGGGAAGACACCACTAATTCAAAACCAAACTGTTCTGAAAACCGGTTGTAACACACCCAACCACCCATGTTGTTCATGCTACTTGAAACTATCTATGCTCTGATATACATACATACATACATACATATATATATATATATATATATATGATGAAATTTTAAACAAGCATAACATTCGGTTCATACACATATTCATGTAGAAGCGATAGTAATATCTACATGCAATAAACACATGCAATTCTAATTACATTACAACACATGTACAAGATACACAACGTACAATTAACATAGAATTGGTACTTATCTTTTTATGAGAAGACCAGCAACTGTATACAACATCCATACCTTCCATGAACCTGCCAACCTTAGACCACATTGCTCCAAGATTTCAACAGTGAGTCACCCCCGAGCTGGGACTAAACTCCACCTAGGGAAAAGGAATCCTAGGCTAGGTTTAGGCTATGGGAATATGCACAATGCAACATGAAGAATTCTCTCCAAGGAGCCAACTTATGCCCACTTCTCACAGACTCTCATTCCCCACATGCATGTCCTACCACAAGAATATGCAACTTCATTATTACATAGTCCATCAATTGCTCCACTTCTCTTCCAGGGCTTCAACAACAAGATGGATCAAGAATTATCAGATCTCTTTAGTTGCTACTGGACTCCCTCTAGGAGAAATCACTTCCCCAACAAACTCTCTCACTTGGAGAGAGTTTCTCATAGGACTGAAAAACTACTTCTTCAACCACGTGTCTGACAACCCGCCTCTTCAAACCACAACAACAAAATTGGGTAAGGCAAGGGGACGGCTCAACAAATTACAGAGATTCACAATGGCATAAATAGCTCTGGCTGTGTGCTTGTTCAGTGCGTTCGTGAACTACACAATGGATGGAAATAATCCTGATGATGAACTCATGGGGAAAAATGGCCAGACTGGTCAGAATGATGAGAGCGAGAAAATGGTGAGAATGTTCAGATTGAAGAATCATGAGAGAACCATAATGGTTAGAGAGAACCCCATAATTGTGGAAATTCCCACATGAATCTGCATGTGTATTAGGTGACACTTGAATCTCTAGGAGATCGTTCCTCTCTAATTGGAGTTTGTTCCTCTCCCCAAAGGAACTTAGGATAACTGGGTTTATTTCCCAACTTTAGTATTTTTCAGGAAATACATTATAATATTACCTTGGGTCAAGACTTCAAGATTATCCCAT
The DNA here is from genome assembly GCA_010110895.2 of Picea sitchensis. Classification (NCBI taxonomy): domain Eukaryota; kingdom Viridiplantae; phylum Streptophyta; class Pinopsida; order Pinales; family Pinaceae; genus Picea; species Picea sitchensis. Next base: position 44,973 of record SNQJ01S0054260.1, on the reverse strand, counting down.
ATTTCCTAGCCTCTCAACCCCATCCCTTTCCATACCCAGTGGAGATTATTCCCTCATAACTCTTTGTTTGTGGTCTGTCTACCCACATTGATGTATTTTATTAATAATCTGCATAATTACATATACAAAATCAGGCCCATTAGCCTTAGCATCTAGGCTCTCCGGCCTAATAAACGCATAATCCTACCAACTTATAATTACTTGTCTCACTGGCCTATAAAAATTATTACATTTCAAAGGGCCTCGACCTTGGGGTATTACAACTTTTAGTAATTTACTGTAATAAACTTGAAAACAATCAACCAAGGAATTCCCATCCCAAATATGATCCACGTGAAGTTGTACTCTAATCTCAAATTAGACTTGTTTAGTATAAGTGTAGTCCAGAAAGAGGTGAAAATTTGATTCACCATTGGTTTTTCATATATCATAAATACTAGGACCGATTTTATTCCTCTTATGGAGCTTGTATAATGTCAAAATGCATTTTTTTAAAACTATCCAAAATAATATCACGCTCTTTAGTGGACCCTTGATTTTCCAAATATTTCTCAACCACAATGGATTGTTTGCTAGAATCAACAACTCAATGGATAGGTAGCCTAAATTCGTTGTATACTAACCCTCGATTGGATTATACAACTAGTATATATCATCCTTGTTATCATATAGATGAATATTATCCATTACCAATTCATTGGTGAAAAATTGCCAAAACTAATGCTAGTCCGCTTCCAGGCCTAATGACTTAGCATTGAGCCAACCTTGACTTGAGTTAGACTACTTTTCAGGATTTTCCATGCTATTTAGTGTACATATCCTTGATACTCAAAAGCATTTAATGTAATGTTCCTGACTTGGCTAGTCTAGGAAACACTACTAATGTGTGTGTAGGATCAAAGGTTTACAGCATATAAATGATCATACAAATAATAAACGCGACAAAGGACTGCAAAGTTTGTATTATGATATGTCTTTGGATTACAAAATGGTCGAATGTGGCTAAATAAACTGACAATACTCGACTAGATCAATAGACAAAGGATCTTAGCCAGAATACAAATAAGAAATTGTTGCTAAATAAAATAACAACACTCGGCTAGATCAAAAGACAAAAGGATCTTAGTAGGAATACAAATAAGAAACTAAAAGATAATACCCGAAATATGGGAGTACTGCGGAATCGATGAAGAATGATGGAAGACCTGGATAATCTCCCTGGTGACTAGGGTGTGTCTTTCAACACTGAAATTAGCCAACTGGTGTCTTCCTCCTGGAATACACTAAACTATCTCTCCTGAGATGCGCCTCTTCTCCTCAATGACAAGTCATAATCTGCATAATGATGAATTAGGACGCTGACCCTTCCTTTATAGATTTCCAAAACCCTAAATCATGCGGAAACCCTAATTCACTGTTGACTTCCAAAAACCTAAATCACTGCAGAAACCCTAATTCACTATTTACTTCTATTTTTAGCTCATAATGACTTAAACACACTTTTAACCCTTTTTATCTCAATGTCACTTTCTGAATATAACACCTGTGACTGGAGTGACCTCTAGTAACCCTGGTGTTGGCAGCCATATTAATCTCTATTTTTATAAGCTGCCTACACAAGGTTTTTAATTTCTCATTACCCGTCGCAACCTTTCTCTTTAAACAACACCATTATACGTCGCTTTTTACGTACCTGCTTTTTGATTTCGTTTTCATAATTGCAAGTATGAAAACGAAACAACTGTAATTCTTGTTTGATTTCATCAATGTTCATATGGTTTATTGTCGATTTGTTTTATTTTGTTATGAGCATGGTTGTTTTCATGGTATAACTCCTTGGCCTCAAACACACCATTGGTTACATATGTATCAAACCACCACCCATTTAGCATTCAACTAATGTAATGGGATTTTAATTTATAAAAACTTTGATTCAATTAATCGACATTTTGACCAAATCCTGGATATGCATATGTTGGTTTTAAATTGTTATGATTTTTATGTGTACTATTACACCGAGGTGTCATTCCATGTACAACCTGGTATGGTGTTTTTGCATGGCCTCGATCTATACGATTTTCCTAACACGCATAGCATTAACGCCCCTTCCTAACATTTCGAGCTACCTGTGCATTGTGTTGGGGAAGCTCGGGGCAATGGCTCTGTTTTTGTCCTGTCAAACCCTATTGTCGAATCCCCTATTGATTTCTTGCTGTTATCTATGGCTCCTTTAGTGAGAATTGAACCCAATGGTGTCCATATTTTGTTATTGTTTGATAATGCCTGAGAAGACTTAGAGAGGAATGGTTGGCGGGTCTTTGTTGAGAAGTTCGAAGGTTTTAATTTAGCAGTTTCTCAACAATTCGCGCTAACGTTCGATGGTTGTAGAGATAAAATTGGAGATGTCCAGCTTGAGTTAAATGAAGACTTCATTAGCTCATCCACCGGTCTGCCAACCGTGGGACAAAAGTGGTTTAAAAACTCAAAGGTTGAGGAGGGTCCTTGGTCACTGTTGTTTACCTCAAGGAATATTACCAACTGCAACAAAGGTATGCCCGTTACAACTCTAAAACCTAGATGGCACGATCTGTTAGCTATTGTCAAGTAGTTCGTTACCTGTGAGGGTAGATATGGTTTGGTTTTCTTATATCACTTGCGGTTGCTCACGAGTTTTATCGATTTTCCCTTAAACATGCCCTATTTTCTTCTTCAAAATTTATACAAAATGGCAAAGTGTTTTAAAAGGAAGAAATCTGATTCTATCCTGTTCCACCACTGTTTGATTAAAATTATTATGGTTCATCAGTTGAATTTAAACGATGATTGTTGAGATGCCTTCCTGTTAAGGAATGGTTTTGCTAGCACTGAAATAGGACAGGTTGACAAGTCTGTCATTACAAAAACCCTCGTTGAGCCTTCCATCCCTCCTCCTTCGCTCTTGCCCTTTGTGGAACCCTCGACCTATCTGGACACTACCCAACCCAACACTCTACTTGATTCGTATCCCAAAGGTGGTGGTAAGTTTGTTAAAAAATATGCAAATAAAAAGTGTAAAGGTAATAGTGATATCAATTACAAGGGTAAAAGGGTTGCATGTTGGGTTTCATGATGTGATTGAAATAAACCTAAGGAAAATGCAGACCAAAACCCAATTGTGTTAAGCGAGGATTCCAATTCGGAAATTGAATGGTTTCTAACTGAAGAATATCCATATTCGTATGGACTTTGCTCTGGTAAACCCTATGATTATGTGACGAACCTTCCACCATGTCTTAAAGACAACACTGACCTCCCTGGAATCAAACTCAATAGAGAACCTACAAGTCAAATGGAAAATTCCTCACCTGCTAATACACAGTCTATTCAACCGTAATGCAACGAATGTCAGTCATGGCTCGATAGGTATTACAGAGACGTGCCTTTACTTCAATCTCGTATCAAATCCTTGGAGGACCAGGTGAATTTGCTAACAAAATAAAATGGCAGACTACAATCCATAGCCCAAACCAATGATAAAAGACAAAAAAACATAGGGTCTGTTTTTTTTAAGAACGTGGAAGCAACGACTGCCATTGTGAATTCGAAAATTGCTTGATTAAGACGAATCCCTTAATTTGAGGTATGGTGTTTTAAAAATAATTTTAGGATGATTTTGTCTTTGTTTTTAATTAGAATACATGATTTGTTTGCTCGAATTACATCTAGTCTGTTTTGATTGATTTAATAAAACACGATTCTAGTTATAATTATATCTAGCTACATAATCGTGAGATTCTGTAGCTAGTTACTAAAATTCAAATTTCCTATTTTTACAACTAAAATGCAATATGAAATCATTTATTCTTGTGGGTTTACAGGTACATACGATTTCTAAAAGAAGATTTGAATCGCTGGTGTCATCTCTCAGCATGCTATTTCATTATGTGTTTTTAGAATAGGTTGTTAGTTTTGATAACAATGAAAATCTGGGAGGTTGCATCCCCCACAATTTTTGGAACAAATTTGATGATATCCACAGGAAACGTTTTGATCCTGTAACCTATATAAATGTATTGTTTTGTAAACTAAGGACCATCGCTGCTTGGGAGAAGAAACTATGAATTTATGATTGACAAACTTGAATGTAAGTTGATGTTGGTACAACTTTAGCTTCGATATATCATATTTTTGTTCACGTTTTTCTCATTTTGATTTGTAATCAAATTGTGACTACTTTAGATATCATGGTTTATTACAGATTGATGTGATGGGATTTATATGATGTCCATGTTTTATGTCTCTCATATTATATACAACAATTATCATGTTCAAATTTGATGATTAGAAGGTTAATCTTCTTTATTCAATGAGCAGTTGTATGCAAATTTTTACAGCTAGATTTATCTTAATGTGATCATTTGTCAAATTATAGAATTGCTTTTACTACTTCTCTTATGTTCTGTTATTATTACTCAATCAATACTGCTGCGTGTTTATGAGAAGCATTTGGAAAATCTGGTGTGGGTTGGCCTCATCAAACAACAAAATTAGATTCTATACACAGGACAAATAGGAGATGCGATTACAGGTTAGTTCGCTTGTTTTATTAGTTAAATTAATATAGGAATTTCCTGTAGTCTAAATACATTGTAATGTTTGTTATCTTTATTTTTCAATTAGACAGTTGATATTTCATTTCTTGTTCATAAACATTATAAAAATAAATCAAAAAGACTGAGTGATAGTTTGTTGTCACTAATTAAATTAATTCATTTTTTATTTTTGTAGATTTCGATCAAAATTTGCATTCTGTAAATGTTATACATATATCAGAGATATAATCATATTATAAGTAAAGCTATTTTATAAATATTAAGTAGTAAACTGTAAGTGTATTGTAGATTTGTATATAGTTTTTAGCCAGTGTTTTTCTTTAAGTTAGTTTCTTTAGTTTTTTCACTTTCTTAGGACTTAGATCAGCCAACGAAGCCGCTAAACCTGTCGGATTGGATTAATCCAAACGTATTGGGTTAAGTAGACAACCCCAGACCGAATTCACTCCTCTAGTTGATGAGCGGTCAATTTCTCCCGTCAACAAATGGCGCTAGAAGGAGGGCCTAAAAATTATTAATGGCACAAGGTGGTCTTAAGACTCCTCCACCACCTACCCGCTCACCTATAGTGACTAGAAGTCATTCAAGTGACAACATCGTCCCTCAAATAGCAACCACATCAAACGACGATCTACGGATCATAGTTGAACCAGTAACTCCAAATCCTACAGGTGGTGACATACAAGAAATTGTCGGCCAATCTCTCATAAGAACACATAGTGCCTTCGCCCATTTAAGACAACCAAACCTCCCTTTGGAGAAACCATTAGAATTCTCTAATATCAGAGAACAACTTGGAGGTACTGACCTCACTTTAAACCCTACAGATCCAATCCTCACTCCTATAGCAGGAGGATCTGGTATACCACCATCACCACCTCCTTCATCTCCTTCCTCTTTTGGAGAAGATTCCTCTGACGAAGGCAGTTCCTCATCCTAGCCTTTGACACCACCCACACCTATGGCCAACCAGAAAAATCTTGCCAGACCCTGGCTTGACTAAGATGCAGTGGCCATACCTGGGCCTCAGCATCCCTTACCCAAACACTCGGAGAAATGGCTCCCTAAATTTGACCCGGACTCTAAACAGATCACCGAAGATCACATCAAAAAGTTTATGTTATCCATTAGAGTCCGTAGTGTCGAGCATGAAGACGTAGTCTATAGATTGTTTCCCTACACCTTTGAGGGCAATGCCTCTACCTGGTACTTTGCCCAACAACCCCATACCATCGTGTCATGGGAGAAGTTTGAATCCTGTTTTCTTGAGAAGTTTGGAGACGACAAGTCCCCAGAAGTTCTAGTCATGGAAATTTCTAGTTTAAGAATGAACCCCAAAGAGAATATCAAAGACTTTAATCAAATATTCTTGACACTAAAGAACCGAATCCCTACAGATTCGATGTCGGCCGAGAATCTTATCATAGCATATTATACGAAAGCTTTGCATCAAAGCATAGCCATTTAGGTAAAGAGATATAAGAAATCCGCGTTGTTAGAAGCCTCCGAAAAAGCCAGTCAGATCGAGAAAGACATCCTCAGCTTAAAAGAAACTACTAGCAACGAAATAGAGACTAGTTCATCTTCCAAAAAGAAAATCGAAATCCTCCCTAGACCTGCCCAAAACAAAACACAACCTAAAAGCTCAGATTTAGAAAACTTATAGAAAGTCGTTCAAAAACTGTCCAATCAAGTTATAGATTTAAAAAGGATGACTGAAGAAGATTCTTTGAGTAAAGGGCCTTACAAACCCCCATTTAGGAAGCCTTTTCGCACCAACCGGCCTAATTCAAATACTGAAGGCCTAAATCTAGAAAGCTTGCAATTCACTATTCAAACAATTCTAGAAGCACAACATAACTTGATGCCTCCTGAGATTCCTAAGGAAGTAGCTGAACAAGAGACAACAGAAGAAGATGAAACCTCTCCGAACATTTTTGGACATTTCTCGGATAGTATTTTTCAAGCTAATTTCGAGACAGTACATCCTTACAATACTAGGAGTAAGACAACAAACAAGCCTTCTTCTGAAATTAGTACGACTTTGCCCCCAAAGCAGTCTAAACCAATTGAGACTAAACAGAATTATGTAAACCCAAGATTAGATTATGATTTGGTTGAAGATCTAAAAAAGTTAAGGGATAATATTTATGTTTATGAATTATTAAAATTCCCGTTTCTTCTACAAAAATGCTACAAAACATTGCAGAGAACAACAAAAATGGCAATCCAAGCAGTAGCAAAAGTTTTCAGAACAACCCCAAAGTTCCTTAGAAGGCCTCTGCTAAGACTACTTCTAATTCTCACGAGAAAAGAGACCTTCCTGTAAATAATGTAACAAATGTAGATACATTAGTTTTAGAGGCTGCGAGTAAAAAGCAACAAGCTTCCACCATTAGTACTCACATAAATGTCCCTCCATTTTTTTAACTTTTGAAATCTTCAATAGGAACATGCACAACTATATGGTAGATTCAGGAGCATAGTCTAACATAATGCCATGGTCTGTGTGTCAGAAGATTAATGCTGAAGTTCAACCATCCACCTTGAAGATCATCCATCTTGATCGAACTAGTGTTAAAGTTATAGACGAATAAAGAAATGTGCTTATAAGATTGTCGTCTAACCCTAAATTTCATCAAGTGATTGATATTATTGTTGTAGATATTCCAGAATTTTATGGTTTGTTTTTAAGTAGAGACTGGTCAGAACAACTACACGGCTATTTTGCGATGGATTAGTCTCACTTGTGGCTGCCCGAGAATGGAAAGCCCAACAGAATCAACGTAAATCATGAATGTTACCTAAATTTCATAGTGACAGATTTAAATGATCCCAATGAACCATTTACACCTTTTTCCGATTCACTCGAAATACAAGGGATTGATACCTTTTTCAACAATTTCATGGCCAAAACTTCCGCTATCACTAATCCGGAACAACAGTCTGAAATTTTGACATATATGCAGCCAGCAACATCTACCCAATGGTCACATGCATCTGACAAAAATCAAATATGGTCTCTTTACTTTGATGGATCAAAATCCAAGGAAGGAGCTGGTGCAGGCTGCGTGATTATTGATCTAGCAGGTAACAAAACCTTGATTGCATGCAGGTTAGAGTTTGAATGTACAAACAACACCCCAGAATATGAGGCTTTGTTGCAAGGCCTCAGGAAAGCATTAGATATGAACGTTCAAAATTTGACTGTCTTTGGTGATTCAGAAATTGCGGTTAGACAGGTAAAAAATTCTATCCATTGTTTATCTCCGCACCTTAAAAGCTACCAATCTGAGGTATGAAATTTGATGAATAAGTTTTCTACATTTAACATAAATTCTATTCCTAGATTGAATAATTCGGAAGCCGACTTGTTAGCTAATGTAGCTTCAAAACTCTTTCTTGCAGAAGGATTATCTCCAAATGCATTCTCCATCGAACTGTTATTCAGACCATCTGTCCCTGACAACATCACGAATTGGAGAGTCTTCGATGACGATCAACAGATTATAAGTTTCATGCATATGGAAGAAACTTTCCAGGGCGCAGTAATCGATGAAGGTACTCATGACGAAAATCTTCGTGACTTCACGGTAATAACAGATCCGAGATCTCCTGAATCTTCATCAGACTTGGTAAATTCTATCCCTAAATCTATAGTTAGATTAGAAATTTTTTATGATCTTCACGATAAATTCAAAAAATCAATGAACTATAAAATGAACAGTTCCTCTTTAACGCATGAAAAAGTAAACTTGGGAACTAAAGACAATCCACAGTGCATTAATTTAGCGGTGGGATGTTCTGAAAAAGAAAAAGTAGCATTTATTAAATTGTTTAAGGAATTCAAAGATGTTTTTGCTTGGACGTACGATGACCTATAAACCTTTGATCCTAACATCATACAACACGTTATTCCTATGAAACCCCAAACCCAACCTTTTCAACAAAAGTTAAGGAAAATGCACCCAAAACTCGAACCCACTTTGAAGAAGGAATTAAACAAACTCATGAATGCTAAGATAATCTTCCCAGTTAGGCACATGCAATGGGTCTCTAATATTGTCCCTGTCTAAAAGAATAGTGGTGAAATCCAACTATGTGTCGATTTCCGAAATCTTAATCGAGCGTTTGATAAAGAAAACTACCCTATCCCACCCATGGAATAGATCCTTCAATAGGTATATGGTTTTGAAAGATTATCCTTATTGGATGGTTTTTTAGGGTATAACCAAGTCCTGATGTCCCCTCCAGACCAACTTAAAACCACCTTTCGCACTCCATGGGGCACCTACGCTTACAGTAAGATGCCCTTTGGACTCATAAATGCTAGTGCCACTTTCCAGAGAGTGATGGACATCTCTTTCTGAGGCTTAATTAATCAATATGTCGTAGTTTACCTGGATGAAGTTACTGTCTTCTCGAAAAACAAAGATGATCATATAGCTCATTTAAGATCCATTCTAAAACGATGTCGTAAGTACGACATTTCTTTGAATCCTAAAAAATCTATCTTCGCAGTAGAACAAGGTAAGCTTTTAGGATTTATTGTATCAAGCGAAGGGATGATTATCGACCCTGAAAGAACTCAATTCATTTCAAAACTTCCCCTTCCCTCATCAAAAAGGTCTATGCAATCTTTCTTAGGTCAGATAAACTTTGTCATGAGATTCATCCCCAGTTTTTCAGAAATGGTGAGACCTTTACAAAACCTAATAAAAAAGGACTTACAATACCATTGGGGACCATTAGAAAACCAAACTTTTAATTCAATAAAAAAGTCCATAATAGACGCTCCTTGTCTGATGAGCCCCGAATTTTCGCAAAACTTCACTCTCTACACATTCGCTTCTGACCTCTCTTACGTCGCTGTCCTAACTCAAAAGAACGGTGAAAACAATGAAGTCCCAATTGCCTTTATGAGCTCAGCCTTCAAAGGCACAAAACTTAATTACCCAGCAGTATATCAGCAAGCCTATGCTATTTTTAAAGTAGTAAAGCACTTCCGATCTTATCTTTTGAAATCTAGGACAAAAATCATTGTCCCTTACCCGACCGTCAGAAATATGTTAGTACAGAAAGAACTAGGCGAAAAGAGGGCAAACTGGGTCACATCCTTGCAAGAGTACGACATAGAAATCACCCCAGCACAAATAGTGAGAGGACAAGGGTTATGAAATTTAGTCACGGACTCAGCTACAGGATAGCAAGAGGAAAATGATATGTCAAATCTAGGACAACATTACCAAAATTTAATCTGCTGTGCACAAAACCCTGTTAGTCTCTGGTACGATGATATAAAATTTTATCTTGAACATGGGTCAACTCCCTGTCATTTGGATCCCACAAAAAGAAGAGCGCTAAGATTAAAATCTGCTTCCTTTC
>SNQJ01S0054260.1:8486-34946 GCA_010110895.2 Picea sitchensis | reverse complement strand
AGGCTGGGGGGGCTCAGATTGTAGCAGCTTGGAGAGGAACTTTTTGAAATCTTCATTTTTAACTAGTTCAGATAGGGGTACAGGAATTCTAATCTTCTGAATCTCATGCTCAAAATTGAAGGAGGGAATAGGCTTAGGAACTTCCCTTACCTCAGTGACAGGTTCCTTGGCTACTGGTGAAGCATCCTAAGTTTTCTTTTCTTTAGTAGTGGTTGTTGCATCTTTAGTAGGCATTTTCGCCATGGGGGGCTGATCCTGGTTATCAAAATCCCCTTCTTTCTTTTTTGACTTGAGATTATATCTGTTAGGAGTGTTTTTGGCCTTTTCCCCTCTGCTCAACTCATTGATTTGAGTGTTGATAATGGATTCTTCATATGTAGATTGAGTCAAATGAGGAAACGGGGAAGTGTCTTCGATGCAGTGGATCTCGGGGTCAAGTTCATCCACCTCCTCGCCTTCCTCATGAGAAACTAGGTTGTTCTGGAGGGGGGTCTAAACCTTCTGATCATCTCTATCTCTGCTCCTTTGTTCCCTAGGAAAAGCTCATGGCACATTGTTATTAGGCTTCCTGAAACCTATACTATTTTTATTTTGGGGATTTCTGTAGATGGGCTTCCCTTCTAGTTCCCACCTTTCCATCCTGGAAGAAAGTGATTTTCTCATTCTAGCTATCTCATCTGTCTGAAGGGGCAGGGGAGAGGAACTAAAAGGGGAATCTTCAAGCCTCTGCCTAGATATGTTCCTACCAGCGGTGTTCCTGAGTCGATCAACAACCAATAAGTTAGATTCTACCTCCACGGCTGCATCCTGCATGTGTGCCAGAGTAGTGGCTCTTCTTTCTCTCAACAGGAGGCATAAATCGGGATCAAAGGTGCTAGCATAAGTGATCTTTTCAGAGGCTTCAGAGGGTTTTATCGCAACAGGGATTTTATTGTACATTTTATTGAATCTCTTGGAGAAGTCGGAGACAGACTCCCCTTCTTTCCTCTTCAAACACCCAAACTCTGTCATGTAATACATGAAGTCTTTTTTTATCTCCCCACTGTCTTAAAAAGTCACTATCCAAAGCTTCGATCCCATCAATAGATCCAGGAGGCAGAGCCTTGAACCATTTTCTAGCCTCGTCTTGGAGACTTTGGACAAAAATCCTCATCCATACATCTGCATGCATGATAACATTATCATCTGTAAAATTGTAAAAGGCTTCTAGGTGTTCTTCTGTAGTTATGTCCCCCTCACCTGTAAACTTGGGCAGCTGCTTGAGGTAACCATCTGCTGGGAGGGAATTAAGAGGCTGAGGTAACATAAGGGGAGCATACCTAGCAGCTATAATGGCCTCCATTCTGGTCATAGGGGGATTTGCTCCAGCCATAGGGATATTATGTGGAGGAGAAATCGGAGAATAATGAGCGTGAAAAGGGGATATTGGGGATGAGCTTCTAAGGGGAGTGGGAAACAATAGGGGATTTAGGGAGAAGGCCAACGAGCTAAAGCCGACAAATGCTTCTCTTTGTGTAGAAGCGATAATAGTAACAAGAGGAGCAATAGAGCTAGGAGTGGGGAAATCTTCTGTGGTCTTGGGTCTATGCCAAGGTATATCTTCAGGGGAGACAGGAGTGACAAGTATTTCTCCCTCCAATCCCAGACCAGAGGGGGAAACCTCAACATGAACACTCCCGAAATTCAGGAAATAGGAAACTTCAGAAAGCGGTCTACTAAGAAATTGAGGAGGAGAAAATGAAGTTCCTACATAAGGAGATGGTGGATTACCTGGTTCGGCGGCGACAGCTTCTCCTTCAGAGGCCTTTCCTTTTCTGAGAACCACCTCTGGATAAGTTTCAAGTGTAGCTAGAGGCAGTTGTGGGTGGGACCGCGTGTGCCTACCTCTGAAAGCCACAATTGACACGGCAGGTTCACCACAGTGGAGTCATCACAATGGAGTCGCCAGGTGCACAGTAGCAATATTCGAAGGCTCTGATACCTGATGCAACCTTAGAATCAGAGGCTCAATATCATTCAATCTCGTGAAAAATTTTCAACTTCGTCCCTGGAAACGACACCATAAATGTTGGTGACAGAAGTCACTCCTGGATTGCAGCAGGAGCAGAGCCCGATGCCCATCAGTTTATGTCACAATTTGTTTATAAAAATGGGTGATCGAATGGAAGTTAACTCAAAACAATGTTGTTCTAACTCCGAAACTAGGCCAGGCATGCATGGGCAACTGAGGTCTTAGATAAAATTCAAACAGTGAGTTGTAGTAAGGGTGAGTAGGGGCGAGAATTGTATAAGAGAACTGCAAAGGTTTGTCGTAAACATCAGGTTTCTAACAGACTGTAGAAGAAAACATCTAAATGCAAGATCTTCTTACATTCAGATGTGGAAAACCGGAGAATACAACAATGCAACAATAAATTCTTTATCATAACATAATTGCAATAATTCGCGTGAATTAGTCGATCACGAATCCCCTCAGTATGAGATGAAAACTAGATGGGCTGAGAAGAATGTCTGTCATTAAAAAAGAAATATTACAAACAGATGCATAACCAGATAACTAGAGTGTCTGTTAAAACTTTACAGTCGGGAGCTTCGCTCTACCATCGATACTTTGAAAAATATCAAAACTAAGTATATATACCCCTAAACATTTTCCCAACAGAGACCTACTAGACTTTTGGGATGAGGAGTCTCTTCAATCAAATCTTATCTTCAATCCTCTATCATATGCCACCTTAATTCTGCATGGCTCATACCAGGGGATAGTTGAGCCCTTAAATGCTAAATTAGCATGCGCAGGCTTCCCTGGTGAGTCGAGGACTCGCTGTGGCTTTCATGGAAAGAACCAATACAAAGGACCATCTCGGGTAGACTTTCAGCCAGGACATTCATACCTTGCAATTAATGAGTGAGGCAAGGTTTCAACCACCCTCTCTCTTCTTTATTTGTTCCAAGCAGGTATCGAGATTTAGATCACGTCGAATCGACATCTGGAGAACATAGTGCCCCCCTTTTGAAACTCAACTCGGTGCCTTTGGCCCCTTTTGTACAGTCCTTTCTACTCCCTCAAGTGACCACCAGCCATGACCCTACGCCTATCTTCAAAGGTTCTTTCGGTGTTTCAAGGTTCACAAATAGGAAGGAGTAGGTCTTTTCTCTTCAAAGTCGCGATGGGCGAAATGCCGGGAGGGCCTAACAGTCACCACGCATCCCCCCACTGATCTGATGGTCCTCAATTAATTCGGTCATACTGTGGGCTCGAGTTTGAGACATCTTCGACGCTTCACGCTTTGAGGATATGAAAGAGTTTCTACTTGCACTTCGAAATCGCGATGGGCAAAAAGACGAAGAACCTAATCGCGCACCATGTGTTCCTCTGGGATGAACGGATAGGATCACTCTTGATGCTTTGTGACCTGTATTGCCAAATAATAAACATTAGTGCCCCTCCTTCAGGTCTTCTCCTTTGTGACCAGGCGCCAAAACCATGGGCCCAATTCTGGGCGCTTTCGACACTTCGGGATTCGAGGTTTCGAGATGTGAAATAACGAGGAGTTCTTACCCCTCGAACTCTCGAATGCCGACATGGCATGGATGTGCATCGTGTGTCCTTAAGATGAATGGCTGAGGTTGCATTCATTATTTAAAAGAGGGCTGCCTTCATTCCCAGGCTCGCTTGACGTGACCTGGTGCTAGGACCGTGGGCTTGGCTCCAAAGGTGCCCTCGACATTTTGCTGATCGGCAATTTCAGATGCAATGAATGGGAGGTCCCTTGTCTCCTGAAACACCGATCCCCACAATGCTGACTGGCTTCCACCTGTTTTAACTGGATCGAATGACCCAGATCTGTCTTGAACTATGGGTGCTACCTTTTGTGCTAAATCCCGGGCAACTTGGTAGCCCTAAAATCTCGATGACCGTCGATCATCTTTATAGCTGGATCTCAACTGCTGAAAACAAAAATTCGCCCGCTCACTTGACTTGTAACCCAAAAAGAGACTCTCTCACTCTGTGCTTTGGCGCTTCCCGTGCAACCTGTAGACCTGGGTACTTTTGTGCCCAAGACAAAAATGGTTGCTAACAGGATGGATACCTTTTTCGGTAATTTCATGGCCGAAACTTCCGCTATCACTAACCCAGAACAATAGTCTAAAATTTTGACATATATGCAGCCAACAACTTCTACCCAATGGTGACATGCACCCAACAAAAATCAAATATGGTCTCTTTACTTTGACGGGTCAAAATCCAAGGAAGGAGCTGGTGCAGGCTGCGTGATTATTGATCCACCAGGTAACAAAACCCTGATTGCATGCAGGTTAGAGTTTGAATGTACAAACAACACAGCAAAATATGAGGCTTTGTTGCAAGGCCTCAGGAAAGCATTAGATATGAACGTTCCAAATTTGACTGTCTTTGGCAATTCGGAAATTGTGGTTAGATAGGTAAAAAATTCTATCCACTGTTTATATCTGCACCTTAAAAGCTACCAATCTGAAGTATGGAATTTGATGAATAAGTTTTCTGCATTTAACATAAATTCTATTCCTATATTGAATAATTCGGAAGCCAACTTGTTAGCTAATGTAGCTTCAAAACTCTTTCCTATAGAAGGCTTGTCCCTGAATACATTCTCCGTCAAACTGTTGTTCAAGCCATCCATCCCCGACAACATCACGAATTGGAGAGTCTTCGACGACAATCAACATATTATAAGTTTCCTGCATATGGAAGACAATTTCTAGGGCACAATGATCGACGAAGGTAGTCATGACGAAACTCTTCCTGACTTCACGGTAATACCAGATCCGAGATCTCCCGAATCTTCATCAGACATGGTAAATTTTATCCCTAAATATGTAGTTAGATTAGAAAAATTTTATGATCTTCAGGATAAGTTCAAAAAATCAGTGAACTGTAGGACGAATAGTTCCTCTTTAACGCATGAAAAAGTAAACTTGGGAACTAATGACAACCCATAGTGCATTAAATTAGGGGTGGGATGTTCTGAACAAGAAAAAGTTGTGTTTATTAAATTGTTTAAGGAATTCAAAGATGTTTTTGCTTGGACGTACGATGACCTAAAAACCTTTGATCCCAACATCATACAAGATGTTATTCCTATGAAACCCCAAACCTTACCTTTTCAACAAAAGTTAAGGAAAATGCATCCAAAACTTGAGCCAACTGTCAAGAAGGAATTAAATAAACTCCTAAATGCTAAGATAATCTTCCCACTTAGGCACACGCAATGGGTCTATAATCTTGTCCCCGTCCAGAAGAAGAGTGGTGAAATCTGACTATGTGTTGATTTTCGAAATCTTAATCGAGCGTCTGATAAAGACAACTACCCTGTCCCACCCATGGAACAGATCCTTCAACAGGTATCTAGTTCTGAAAGATTATCCTTATTGGATGGTTTTTCAGGGTATAACCAAGTCCTGATGTCCCCTCTAGACCAACTTAAAACTACCTTCTACACTCCATGGGGCACCTACGCTTATAGGAGAATGCCCTTTGGACTCATAAATGCTGGTGCCACTTTCCAGAGAGTGATGGACATCACTTTCCGAGGCTTAATCAATCAATCTGTCGTAGTTTACTTGGATGACGTTACTGTCTTCTCGAAAAACAAAGCTGATCATCTAGCTCATTTAAGATCTGTTCTACAGCGATGTTGTAAGTACGACATTTCTTTGAATCCTAAAAAATCTATCTTCACGGTAGAACAAGGTAAGCTCCTAGGATTTATTGTATCAAGCAAAGGGATGATTATTGACCCTGAAAGAACTCAAGCCATTTCGAAACTTCCCCCTCCCTCATAAAAAAAGTCTATGCAATCTTTCTTAGGTCAGATAAACTTTGTTAGGAGATTCGTCCCCAATTTTTTAGAAATGGTGAGACCATTACAAAACCTAATAAAAAAGGACGTACAATACCATTGGGGACCCTTAGAAAACCAAGCTTTTAATTCAATAAAAAAGGCCATAATAGACGCTCCTTTCTCTGATGAGCCCCAACTTTTCAGAAGACTTCACTCTCTACACATTCGCTTTTGACCTCTCTTACGCCCTTGTTTTAACTCAAAAGAACTCTGAAAACAATGAAGTCCCAATTGCCTTTATGAGCTCAGCCTTCAAAGGCACATAACTTAATTACCCAGCAGTAGATCAACAAGCCTATGCTATTTTTAAAGTAGTAAATCACTTCTGATCTTATCTTTTGAAATCTAGGATGGAAATCATTGTCCCTTACCCAGCCGTTAGAAATCTGTTAGTACAGAAAGAAATAGGTGAAAAGAGGGAAAACTGGGTCACATCCTTGCAAGAGTATGACATAGAAATCACCCCATCACAAATAGTGAGAGGTCAAGGGTTATGCAAGTTAGTCGCTCACTCAGCTGCAGGACAACAAGAGGAAAATGATATGTCAAATCTAGGACAACACTACCAAAATTTAATTTGTTGTGCCCAAAACCCTGTTAGTCCCTGGTATGATGATATAAAATTTTGTCTTGAACATGGGTCAGTTCCCCGTCACCTAGATCACACTAAAAGAAGAGCGCTAAGATTAAAATCCGCTTCCTTTAAGTTGATTACTGGTATTCTGTTTCGTCAAAATTTTGATGGAGTACTAATGCGCTGTCTTGAGAAAGATGAAGCAGAAAAGGTCTTATTGGAATTGCACGCAGGAGAAGTTGGTGGGCATTTTGGTGGAGATACCACTGCCCATAAAGTATTAAGAGCAGGTTACTACTGGCCCACACTTTTTAAATATTCTCATGCTTTGTGTCGCAAGTGTGTAATTTGTCAGAAAGAATCCGGACGGATACAAAAACCATCCTTCCCTCTGCAGCCCATTTCAGTGGATTCCCCTTTTTAGCAGTGGGGTCTTGATATTATAGGCCCGATCAATCCCCCATCCTCACAGCAACATAAGTTTATCATAACAACAACAGATTACTTCACCAGGTGGTCCGAAGATGCCCCATTAAAAGCTGTAAATACCAGTCAGGTGATAGCCTTTTTGAATTAAAATATTATTACTCGTTTTGGTATCCCTGACTACCTGGTATTTGATAACGCTTCCTATTTTTCGTCTCTTGAGATGAATGATTTCTCTCTAGAAAAATGAATTAAACTAAAATATTATGCCAGCTATTACCTTCAAGGAAAGGGATTGGCATAATCAACTAATAAAAATCTGATCAAAATAATCAAGAGAATGGTATCTGAAAACCATAAAAATTGGCATAATGCACTGTTAAACGCAATCTGGGCTGATAGAGTGACTCCAAAAATTGTTGTGGGTAACTCACCCTTATTTCTCGTTTACGGAAGAGAGACAATTCTACCACCACATATTTTTCTTCCCTCTCTGCAGCTATCGTAGAAAATACAAGAAGAGGATTGTCCCCCTTTGGAGAATCGAATTAATGCGTTGTTAAAATTAGAAGAAGTGAGGGCTCAAGAGAAACGAAAATTGGATCGACATATACTCGTTGTTAAAATATGGTTTGATTCCAATTATGCTTCTGACATAAATTTTGAGGTAGGTGACCTTGTCCTAAAATGGGACAAACCGCATGAGGGAAAAGGAGAGCATACAAAGTTTCATAACTTGTGGCTAGGACCATTCTTGATTGCTGAGAAATTGGGTCCCATCTCCTTCCAATTACAGAGTCTAGAGGGACAACTAGACACCTATCGAGTGAATGGCCAAGATCTAAAAAGGTATTTCACCTGATGAAAATCCCGTGTACACTGTGTAAATATTTTTGTTTTGCTTTCTTTTCATTTTTCTTTGTTGTTTTGGCTTTGATTCTTCCCTTTTGCTTACCAGTTTTTATTTTGAAACACACATACCTGCATCATGAACTGTTCCAGACAAAGAGAAAAAAAAAAATTCTCCGCTGAAATGACTACTGAAGATTGTTAAAACATCAATTATGATATTTTTCTGAAATTTGCAGTCGTGTTAAAGAAAGCTTGTTGTTTGAAAAACGTTTCTTGAATTCAATCTGTAACTGAAGCTTTTCACGATCATCCATAAAAATTTCTTCTTACGCTGTCCCTGTTCCTCAAGAGAACAACTCGGAGATGTCTCCCCGCCTTCGAAGGTCAGTTTATAAACAAACTATCTCTAGATCTTAATGAAGGACAGTTTAAAATTCTCTCAAGGTGTGTAATTTATTAAAATATGTCCAAAATATCAGGATTTTCAGCGTCACCCCGCTCGATTAAATATATTTAAAACTAAATAAATCTTCAGAGAGCTGTGGGAAGTGCTTGTAAACCCGCTGGGATACTGAACCGGTCTGCTGGCAGCGGGTAAATGCATGCATGATGCCAAGATAACTTCGTCGGGGTACTGAATAGGCCCGCTGGTAGCGAAGCAATGTCAGGTATATGAAAATTCTCAGATATGGAATGTTTTGACTTTAAATGTCCTTCGTTCTGATATGAAACTTCTTGGCAGGATACAGATATTGGAGTGGGTTAAATGGCACCCATGTCAAGGCTATGGACGCCTGCTGGCAACAACGGCTCTGTCAACAGTATTGGATATTTTAACCTTAATATCGTGACTCTCTTTTGTTGAGATTGTCATCAGTTTTTGTCTTTTAAAATAACAAGTAACCTAAGACTGAAATTTTTATGATTGATAATGATGTTCAAATAGTTTCTTGGTTGTTTTCGAGCTGAATTTTTTCTAATTATCCTAATCTGGACTTGTTCGTTTGGCAGAGATAACTGTTTCTACTAGTGTGTCACCATTGTTGGCATCCATATTAATCTATATTTTTATAAGCTGCCTACACAGGGTTTTTAATTTCTCATTACCCGTCACAACCTTTCTCTTTAAACAACACCATTATACGTCTCTTTTTACGTACATGCTTTTCGATTTCATTTTCATAACTGCAATTATGAAAACCAAACAACTGGAATTCTTGTTTGATTTCATCAAAGGGTTAATGTTCATATGGTTTATCGTCGATTTGTTTTATTTTGTTATGAGCATGGTTTTTTTCATGGTATAAATCCTTGGCCTCGAACACACCATTGGTTACATATGTATCAAACCACCACCCATTTAGCATTCAACTAATGTAATGGGATTTTAATTTACAAAAACTTTGATTCAATTATTCGACATTTTGACCAAATCGTGGATATGCATATGTTGGTTTTAAACTGTTATGATTTTTATGTGTACTATTACACTGAGGTGTCATTCCAAGTAAATCCTGGTATGATTTTTTTGCATGGCCTCGATCTATACGATTTTCCTCACACGCATAGCATTAACGCCCCTTCCTAAAATTTCGAGCTACCTGTGCATTGTGTTGGGGATGCTCGGGGCAATAGCTCTGTTTCTGTCCTGTCAAACCCTATCGCCAAATCCCCTGTTGATTTCTTGATGTTAGCTATGGCTTTTGTAGTGAGAATTGAACCCAACGGTGTCCAGACTTTGTTATTGTTTGATAACACCCGAGAAGACTTAGAGAGGAATGGTTGGCGGGTCTTTGTTGAGAAGTTCGAGGGTTTTAATTTAGCAGTTGCTCAACAATTTGCGCTAATGTTCGATGGTTGCAGAGCTAAAATTGGAGATGTCCAGCTTGAGTTAAACGAAGATTTCATTATCTCAGCCACCGGTCTGCTAGCCATGGGACAAAAGTAGTTTAAAAACTCAAAGGTTGAGGAGGTTCCCTGGTCACTGTTGTTTACCTCAAGGAAGATTACCAGTTGCGATAAAGGTATGCCCGTTACAGCTCTAAAACCTAGATGGCACGATCTGTTAGCTATTGTCAAGAAGTTTGTTACCTGTGAGGGTAGATATGGTTTGGTTTTCTTATATCACTTGCGGTTGCTCATGAGTTTTATCGATTTTCCCCTAAACATGCCCTATTTTCTTCTTCGAATTTTATACAAAACGACAAAGTGTTTTAAAGGAAGAAATATGATTCTAGCCTGTTCCACCACTGTTTGATTAAAATTATTATGGTTCATCATTTGAAGTTAAATGGTGATTGTTGGGACGCCTTCCTGTTAAGGAATGGTTTTGCTAGCACTGAAATAGGACAGGTTGACAAGTCTGTCGTTACAAAAATCCCTGTTGAGCCTGCCATCCCTCCTCTTTCGCTCTTGCCCTCTGTGGAACTCTCGACCTATCCAGACACTACCCAACCTGACACTCTACCTGATTCGTATCCCAAAGGTGGTGGTAATTCTATTAAAAAATCTGCAAAGAAAAAATGTAAAGGTAATAGTGATATCAATTACAAGGGTAAAAGGGCCACGTGTTGGGTTTCACGATGTGCTCGAAATAAACCTAAGGAAAATGCAGACCAAAACCCAATTGTGTTAAGCGAGGATTCCAATTCGTAAATTGAACGGTTTCTAACTGAAGAATATCCATATTCATATGGACTTTGCTCTGGTAAACTCTATGATTATGTGACGAACCTTCCACCGTGTCTTAAAGACAACCCCAACTTCCCTGGAATCAAACTCAACAGAGAACCTACAAGTCAAATGGAAAGTTCCCCACCTGCTAATACATAGTCTATTCAGTCGCAATGCAACGAATGTCAGTCATGGCTTGATAGGTATTACAGAGACGTGCCTTTACTTCAGTCTCAGATCAAATCCTTGGAGGAATAGGTAAATTTGCTAACAAAATAAAATGGCAGACTACAATCCATAGCCCAAACCAATGATAAAAGACAAAAAACCATAGGGTTTGTTGTTTTTAAGAACGTGGAAGCAGCGACTGCCATTGCGAATTCGAAAATTGCTTGATTAAGACGAATCCCTTAATCTGAGGTATGGTGTTTTAAAAATAATTTTAGGATGATTTTGTCTTTGTTTTTAATTAGAATACATGATTTGTTTTCTCAAATTACATCTAGTCTGTTTTGATTGATTTAATAAAACATGATTCTAGTTATAATTATAACTAGCTACAGAATCGTGAGATTCTGTAGCTAGTTACTAAAATTCAAATTTCCCGTTTTTACAACTAAAATGCAATCTGAAATCGTTTATTCTCATGGGTTTACAGGTACATATGATTTCTAAAAAAAGATTTGAATCACTGGTGGCATCTCTCAGCATGCCATTTCTTGATGTGTTTTTAGAATAGGTTATTAGTTTTGATAACAATGAGAATCTGGGAGGTTGCATCCCCCACAATTTTTGGAACAAATTTGATGATATCCATAGGAAACATTTTGATCCTGTAACCTATATAAATGTATTGTTTTGTAAACTAAGGACCATCGCTACTTGGGAGAAGAAACTATGGATTTATGATTGACAGACTTGAATGGAAGTTGATGTTGGTACAACTTTAGCTTCGATATATCATATTTTTGTTCAAGCTTTGCTCATTTTGATTTGTAATCAAATTGTGACTACTTTAGATATCATGGTTTATTACAGATTGATGTGATGGGATTTATATGATGTCCATGTTTTATGTCTCTCATATTATATACAACAATTATCCTGTTGAAATTTGATGATTAGAAGGTTAATCTTCTTTATTCAATGAACAATTGTATGCAAATTTTTACAGCTAGATTTATCTTAATGTGATCATTTGTCAAATTATAGAATTGTTGTTACTACTTCTCTCATGTTCTGTTATTAGTATTCGATCATTATTGCTTCGTTTTTACGAGAAGCATTTGGAAAATCTGGTGCGGGTTGGCCTCATCAAACAACAAAATTATATGTTATACACAGGACGAATAGGAGATGCGATTACAGGTTAGTTCACTTGTTTTATTAGTTAAATTAATATAGGAATTTCCTGTAGTCTAAATACATTGTAATGTTTGTTATCTTTATTTTTCAATTAGACAGTTTCTATTTTGTTTCTTGTTCATAAACATTATAAAAATAAATCAAAAAGACTGAGTGATAGTTTGTTGTCGCTAAATAAATTAATTCATTTTTTATTTTCGCAGATTTCGATCAAAATTTGCATTCTGTAAATGTTATACATATATCAGAGATATAATCATATTATAAGTAAAGCTATTTTATAAATATTAAGTAGTAAACTGTAAGTGTATTGTAGATTTGTATATAGTTTTTAGCTAGTGTTTTTCTTTAAGTTAGTTTCTTTAGTTTTTTCACTTTCTTAGGACTTAGATTGGCCAACGGAGCCGCTAAACCCGTCGGAGTGGATTAATCCAAACGGCTTGGGTTAATTAAACAACCTCAGACCGGATTCATTCCTCTAGTTGACGAGCGGTCAATTTTTCCCGTCAACACCTGGTTACCCCTCTTTGACCCTGGCTATAGTCTAATGAGGCAGTTTAAACCATTAAGCCTCCTCTCTGGAGCTCCTATTTGGAAAGAGACATTACAGTCCTCCCTTCCCAAAATTTCTTGTCCTCAAGAAATACCAGTCCAGGATGCTGCAACAACTTCTTGCTCTCCCAAGTAGAATCCTTTACTGGAAGCCCTCTCCATCTGATCAAACACTCGTTGATGACCTTGCTCCTCAGTTTTCGCTCCCGGAACTCCAAAACCTCCTCCAGAACTAACTCCAACTATCCCTCCTCATCCAACGGGGGAATCTCTTATGATGTGCTAATGAATTGTCCCACTGCCTTTTTGAGGCAAGACACGTGGAACACGTTATGAATATTTCTCCCCTCTGGAATCTCTTGCTCGTAAGCAACCTCACCTACTCGGCACATTATCCTGTAAGGACCATAAAATCTGGGCTTGAGCTTCTCAACCCCACTCTTCTTCAGATATGACTGTTTGTAGGGTTGGAGTCTCAAGAAAACCAAATATCCATCCTCAAAGCTACGCTCTGTCCTGTGCATGTCCGCACTTATCTTCTATCAGTTTTTCACCGTCTGCAGGTTCTCTTTCAACAACTTGAGAATCTCCTGACTCTCTATGATCCAATCCTTGGCCTTGGGAGCTCTTCTCTCCCCGAATTCCAAGTCTACCAAAGTGGGATCATCATATCCATACAATGCTCGGAAGGGTGTCATACCAATGGACATGTGGAAGGTGGTGTTGTAGCAATGTTCTCCTAAATGTAACCACTTTACCCACGTTCTCTACTATCCTACTGCATAGTTCCTCAAATACCCTTCAACCCACTTGTTGACAATCTCGGTCTTCCCATCTGTCTGAGGGTTATAGTTGGTGCTAGGTGTCAACTCTTTCCCCACCAACCGAAACAACTCTCTCCAAAATGTCCCTATGAACCGACTGTCCCTGTCACTGATGATGTTCTTTGACAACCCATGAAGTTTGAAGACCTCCCTCAAGAAAATATCGGCTACCTGAACTGTGTTGTACTCTGTTAGTATGGTGTAGAAGTGAGAAAAATTGGTCAATCTGTCAACCACTACATAGATACAGTCCTTACCCTAGACCTTGGGTAGACCCGTGATGAATTCCATAGATATACTCTCCCATTTTTTCTCTGGAATGGGGAGTGGTTGAAGTAGCCTTCCTAGAAGAGCATGCTCTGACTTGTTCTACTGGAAAGTCATACACTCATTGACCTGTCTCATAACGTTTTATTTGAGGCCCTTCCATGAGAACCTCTCTCTGATCTATCTGTAGGTTTTGAAAACCCCTGATGGCCTGCTAGAGGTGAATCATGAAATGCGGTGAGGATATTTTTCTTAATCCCTGAATATGGAACCAGGTAGACTCTATCCTTGTAAAATATTACATCGTCAATGACCCTATACCGTTCATCCTGTATCTTCCCATCCACCTCACAAGAGAACTTGTTCTTGGAATATTCCACTAACAAGTGGGATTTCCAATCTACTAAAATCTCCATCAAAGAACATGTCGCAGGTCTCCTCGATAGTGCATCGACCACAATATTCTTCTTCCCATTGACATACTCTATGTCAAATTTGAATGCCTATACCTTCGTCACCCATTTCTGTTGGTGCTCACTGAGTTCCTTCTGCTCAAGGAGATACTTCAAACTGTTGTGATCGGTCTTGACCACGAATTTGTTTCCCACCAAATATTGTCTGAACTTGGTCAAGGCATGCATGATTGCCAACATTTCATTGTCATAAATGGAGTACAACCTCTCAGGTTGAATAAGATTTCGGCCCTTGAATACAATGGGGTGTACTCCCTGCATCAAAATTGCACTGATCCCTTCGTCGGATGTGTCACACTCTAGTACAAATGGCAAGGTGAAGTCTGGTTGTGCCAACACTGGACAAGTGACCATGACTTCCTTCACGTGATCAAAGGCTTCCTATGATTTTGTGTTCCATATGAAGGCCCCATGCTTGGTAAGATCTATCAGCGGTGCTCCAAGCTGAGAAAAACCCCTCAAAAACTGCCTATAATAGCTGCATAGCACAAAGAAGCTCCTCAATTCTATCACATTCTTGGGCATCGACCAATCCAGAATGGCCCTGATCTTCTCTTGGTGCACCTGTACCCCTTATTCATTGATGATGTGGCCTAAGTAAAGAAACTCTATCATACTGAACTCGCACTTGGACTCTTTGGCATATAATGACTGTGCCTCCATAATGCTCAATACCTCATCCAGGTGCCTCATATGCTCTTTTCGTGACCAGCTATAGATCAAGATGTCATCGAAGAAAACCAAGATTGATTTCCTTAACTGATCCTTGAATATATGGTCCATGCAAGACTGAAATGTAGTGGGTGCATTGGTTAGCCCAAATGGCATAACTAAAAACTCGAAGTGTCCAAACTGACATCAAAATGTCATCTTCTCTATGTCCTGCTCTCGGATGTTGATCTGATGATATCCAGAGCATAGATCAATTTTTGAGAAGAAAAATGCCCCATGCAGTTCATCCATCAACTCGTCAATGCATGGGATAGGGTATCGTTTTTTGATGGTTTTCTTGTTCAAGGCCCAGTAATCAATGCACATCCTCATGGTGCCATCCTTCTTCATAACTAAGACAACTGAAGAAGAAAATGGGTTGTTGCTCGGTCTGATGTGTCCCATTGCCAACAATTCCTTTATTTCCTTCTCTATCTCATCCTTGAACCTCCTAGGATGACGATGGGGGGGGGTGATCTTAGGTTTGGCCCCCTTCTCCAACTCAATGGTGTGCTCAAAGCCCCTGTCAGGTGGTCTCCCTGGTGGAATTGCCTCAAAGATCTGCTGATGTCGTCCCAATAAATTCTTGTTCTCTGTGTGGTATTGTTGTCAACCTTTTGAATCCTTCTGAGTAGTGATCAAGCATCCTGCGGCATATGCTACCTCCCCATGTCTGAATATCCTCTCCATACTCTTGGCTGAAATTGTCCTAGGTGCTCCTGTCGACATACCTCTTAGAACAAACTTCTTCCCATCCTGATCTCTAAATCCCATTTCCAAGGTTTGGTAGTTGGTAGTGATTTTTCCCAAGGTAATCATCCACTGAACTCCTAACACCACATATGTGTCTGATAGGTCAACCACATAAAATGTGTCTCTCAATGTGTAGTTTCCTAACTTCATCTCTAAGTTTGGAACTCTATTTAAACAGTCCACTGTGTGGCCATCTACTACTGCAACATCAAACCCCTCAAACTCCTCTATCTGAATTGCTCGTCTCGATACTAGTGAAGCATCGATGAAGTTGTGGGTGGCCCCACCATCTATCAGGGGGATTACACGATGCCCTTGAATAATCCCTATGATACAGATGGTATCATACCTGGGAACACCAAAAAGGGTCGCTATGACTCCTCCCTTTGCTAGTTTCCTCCTGTTAGCCTGCTTTGGCGATTGTGGGACTACTAGAGGATGGGCTCCTATCGGTGTTGGTGGTCTACGGGGATTATTTTCCTCTACTGGTGATAACTCCTCCTCTGAACTAGTGGATCCACTGTCCTGCTCCTCCTCCTCACTGTCCACGTTGTCTGCTGCTACCTCAATATAATGAATCTCTCCCTTGCCCATGCACTTGTGGCCTGGGACCCAAGGATCTCTGCAACTGAAGGAAATATTCTTCCTAATAATCTCTCGCCTAGTCTCATCATCCAACTTATACTTTCCCTTCCATTCTATATAGAATGGCTTCCTATCTCGATCCCTTTGGGGCACAAATGGTTTGGATAAAGTTTTAGTCTTTGGCACTGAGTCTGCCAGATCTCGAGTGCGAAGGATGGTATCCTATAAAGTGGGAGGCTTGTATTCCTTCACCCATCCTTTCAAAGGATTTGTGAGTCCTTTTGTGAATAGCATAATCATCCTGGGCTCTGATATCTCTGTCATTGCCATGACTACCCGATGAAACTTTGTGATGAACGCCTCTATTGTGCCAGTTTGTCTCAAATGGGCTAGATCCCTGAAGTGTATCTCAGGATCCTTCCTGTCAAACTTGTCCATGAGCCTATATGTAAACTCCCTATAGGAGGTGATGTGACTGTGACCCAATGTCACCAGTCCATGATACCACCACTCGTGTGCCTCATCCTCCAAGTGTAAGGTCACAAAATTGATGGCCTATGTCTCGGTCATCTGGTTGAGCTTGTAATACATGTCTAGCTTCTGTACCCAATTTCTAGAAATGTATTTGGATGATCCGTTGAAAGAAGGGATGGTGAGTTTCCCAACTTTTCGGATGAAATCGAGGTTATGCCCCTGTTGTTGTTGTGGTCCTCCCCTCTACAACTCTCAGGGGTGGTTCATGAGTCTGAGTCCACAGTACTCGACTAAGGTCATGTACTGATGGAAGTCACGACCCAATGCTACATACTCCCTCCTATACTCTGCAATGTCGTCATCATGACTGGGTGGCCTCTATGCTATCAGTGGCGGTGTTGCTAACGGGGGTGGCCTCTGGAAATTGGGAAACAAGGGTCTGTGAATCCTACTTGCAGAGGTGTATGTGCGAGAGGGTGACTGGGGTCTACTACCTGCTCCCGATTTCCCTTGTGTTTCATTTGGTACTTGTATATCTGGGGTGCCCACTCTAGCCAATCTATCAACCACCTATGCCAAGGATTGAGACATGGTCTGTTGACTACCTAACATATCGTTGATAACCTGCATGAAATATGCCTCAGGATCTACGGGGGCCTTGACACTGCCCTCTGGTCACTCATATATGTCTCCTAGCATCCTCTCTGCGTCATGCTCAGCCTCACACTCTACCCTTCTCTCTACTTCTCTGTGTGCCTCTTACTCTTCCTATGAACTAGGAGGAAAAGGGGGGAAATCAGGCCGATGCCTTATTTCCTGATGCTTGTTGTAAGTGACATATTTTTCACCTATGTGTTCATGGCCCTCTGGGTCTTCTCTTGCACTCATTGTCTTTATTCATAGGTTGGCATGACTAAATCTTTGATACCACTGTAATGTTCCTGACTTGGCTAGTCTAGGAAATGCTGCTAATGTGTGTGTAGGATCAAAGGTTTACAACATATAAATGATCATACAAATAATAAACGCGACAAAGGACTGCAAAGTTTTTATTATGATATCTCCGTGGATTACAAAATGGCTGAATGCGGTTGAATAAACTAACAATACTCGACTAGATCAACAGACAAAGGATCTTAGCCGGAATACAAATAAGAAACTGCGGCTGAATAAAATAACAACACTCGGCTAGATTAAAATACAAAAGGATCTTAGCCGGAATACAAATAAGCAACTAAAAGATAATACCCATAATATGGGAGCACTGTGGAATCAATGAAGAATGATGGAAGACCTGGATGATCTTCCCAGTGACTAGGGTGTGTCTTTCAACATCGAAATTAGCCAACTGGTGTCTTCCTCCTGGAATACAGTAAACTATCTCTCTTGAGATGCGCCTCTTCTCCTTAATGACAAGTCATAATCTGCATAATGATGAATTAGGTTTTTGACCCTTTCTTTATAGATTTCCAAAACCCTAAATCATACTGAAACCCTAATTCACTGTTGACTTCCAAAACCCTAAATCACTGCTAAAACCCTAATTCACTATTGACTTCTATTTTTAGCTCATAATGACTTAAAAGCGCTTTTAACCCTTTTTATCTCAATGTCACTTTCCGAATATAACACCTGTGACTGGAGTGAACTCTAGTAACCCTGGTTACCCCTCTTTGGCCTTGGCTATAGTCTAACAGGGTGGTTTAGACCATTAAGCCTCCTCTGTAGAGCTCCTATTTGGAAAGGGATATTACATTTAACCATACCCTCAAGAAGAAATATATTCCTCCCTCAGTCAACAATAACATTGGTGCCAATTTTGACTTGGGAACCCAAACCTACCTTCCATGCCATGTACCTCCCTATAATAAAAACAAATCCAGTGTAGGGTAAATTCATGAAGGTGGGTAACACTTTCGTGAGAACCGAGTCTCAAAAATTCTGAAAAACCCTTTTTCAGCTGAACTAATATTTCTTTCGGTCGAAAGTCCTATTTTTTTGACTGAAACATTTTTCGGCCGAACCTTGGAATGCCAAATTGAACAGTTTCGTGACAACGCCCTCGATTTTCATGTACAAATTTAGCCGAACGAATTTTTTTCATCCGGTGACATATTTTCAACCGAAAGATATTCGAGTCGAAATACACTTTCAGCCAAAATACCTTTTCGGCCAAAAGAATATTTCGACCAAAAGAACCTTTCGTCTGAAAAAATGTTTATATATTAGCCACACATCGCTCCTGCAATAGTTTTTATGAATTGCTGAATAGAAGCAGGCGAACATTGTGGACAAATTTTTGAATTGAAGCGCTCAGACATTGCTACGGGCAAGAAGATGTTGCTTCTACAGGTGGGCGGACAATGTTGTTGTGGGCGGGCGGACTTTGCTGCTTCTTTCGGACATTGTTGCTGTGGGAGAGCGGACATTGGAGCTGCGAGCATCCGGGTAACTTCTAAATTTTAGTTTTAGTTTTAGTTTTAATATTAGTTTTAGTTTTAGTTTTAGTTTTAGTTTTAATTTTATTTTTAATATTTTAGTTTAAATTTTTGCAAATTTAGAGTTTTAACAAGGCCGTATTCGGCCTTGTCCATTTACAGATCAATCTTATTTATTCTACTAAGTGGTTCTTCTTATTACAGTAATCAATGAGCTTAGCACCATATTGTCTTATTACGTAATCACTTTACCTTAGTTATTTATGTTCTCTAAATTGTTATGATAACCTGTTGTGACTGTATTATTAGTATTTAACGATGTAATGATTCAAACCAACATGTGTAAACAAGTGACTATTACAACCCAGTTCACCCCCCTAATCTATACAAGCCATTCCATTCTGAACGATGAGTGTTATTCCCATATGTTATAGATAGAACTTGCTTGGTACTTATGCCTAACTATTCAGAATATCTGATCTCCATATATGATAGTAATGGTAAAACTAGTGATAGAGTAAAGTATAAGCATGTAGAAAGATGATCTCCCTATTTGTACTAATTACAGGTAACAAGATGAAAATATTATGGAATATGAGTAATCTAAACTAGATAAGGACCACGATATTGAAACTATGCTAAGATTAACCATCACTAATCAAGTTGACCTTTATAGTAGTCTATGTTTTCCCTTATTACATGTAGTTAAGTAGTAAGCTCCATGAGTGCCATGATGATATGAAAAAGAGATAACATACATGATTTGATTATGTAATTACAGTTATGCAATACTACTAATAAGTCACCTATGATATATGATATCAAAGTAGTGAATGATTACCATTGGGATCCACATAGATAAGATCAGTAATCAAAAGGATATTGTAAACTTAGCCCTTACTACAAGGTTTTTATGGTTATACTAGTACTGCCAACTTAAATCCTGTAAGTTGTAATACAAAAGTTGAATTGCATGTTTAAACTAGTGTACTTACATCCTCATTATGAGATATACACTAATCATTACATAGTCTCCAATACTTAATGATAAAAATATAAATTTATATATAAATTCTTATGTTGTATGAATACATGATACATATATATTCTAAAGTATGGCAATTTGAACTATTATAACATGAATAATTAAAAAGGAAAAAAATGAAATGAACAAGAGTTATGAAGAGTTATTAAACTTGATACATCTTGGTTATCCCTTATTTAAACATGAATACTTACACCTTCCCTTTTCAATATATGTATTTTTTATAGTTTGAAATCTCATAACTTTTTCTTTTAAGTTTATATTGAGGAGTTTACATTTACAATTGAAACATTGTTTTCTACCTTTTTATCATTAGCTTTGTTTTCTACATTGTTGGAAAGCATAAGAAGGATTGAGGAACTAGAAATGAGTCTCAATTTTATTTATTAATCATTACATAGTCTCCAATACTTATATACAGGTATAAACACTAGTATCTAGTTATCCTTACAAGGGTGTAATAGTGTCAATTATGATGAAGATTATGGAAAGAGATATACACTATCATTACCATACCTTATATGTGCTATACTTTATACAAGCGATTACATTGATGTTTACACTACGTCATTGTGTAAGATCCATATACACTAACTTCACATGTTACAAGGGTTGTACAAATCAGCTTATACTGCAATGTAAGGAGTAACAATGGGACCTGATCTAGTTATACAATGATTATAACTTATAAGGAATACATGTTACAAGGAGTCATCATGTTTACTATGAAGTGATAATCTTCAAAGTATCCTATATATATAGCTTATACTTTTACTGAGCTTCATGCTTATTACAAATAATGCTATGTTTGATCAATAGTTACAACACATATTCACTCAAATTACTAGAATACTGGAACTAATCTATGTATCAGGGTAACCTTTGTAATGGGAATAAAACACATGGTCTAAGTACTAATTAGTGTTGGAAAGTGATATGACTAATATCTAGTAATCACGATGGTTAAGTAAGAGTCATAGCACACATTATTACAGTAATAAATGAATACATGTAATTAACTCCATAACTCTTGTTCAACTTAATCTAAGCTCCTTATTGGAACAAAACTTGTAAGCTTGATTAGGTTATATGCCTAAGATTTACATAACTCTGATTACTCCAACTCCATGGGAATCATACTACCTCAATGATCTTACTAGTATGACCTTAACTAGGTTACATACTAATAGGGTATCAAAGCTTATAGTACTCGTTATCCAAGTAATCATAGCTATCAATTAGGGTAGTACTGCTACTAATCAAGAAGGACATGTAGAATAGCTAGCATGTTAACATAGTGTGATCTGAGTAGAAGGTTACTACTATACCAATATGAACATAAGGTATGAGCTTTACCCTATAGATATGATATGACTATCGTCTTAACTAATGAACAATACTGAGTATTCATAATAAAAAATACCCTTTATCTAACTAACAAAGAGCTCTATTATGGAGATACAATTACCCCATGAGACTAATTATACTTGTACCTTATGGAAGCTTAGAACACCTAATATGATAGCATGGGTTTCAACTTCCATTACTCGTACTTGTTATACTATGAGCTTCCAGATAGCTCCATAAATATGTCCTTACTACTATGATATCAATATTAGCCTAAGTAATCAATGTAGAATGAGATTGAATATTACTCTTATCAATATTAACACCATTTCTTTAACTCTTACTATCATACAAGAGTTATGATAAATGAGGACACTATCTTTAAGAAGTAAAGAGAAAACACACTTACTGTATATATACAACATAGAACACTAGTAACAATGATCTTACACAGAATAGAGATCCATGTAATTTACATAATAAGTGGAATCATTACGCTAATTACAATTAGTTATGAAGTTGTAATCAATACCATTAGTTATAGTGTTTACATAATAAATCATGCTAGGATTCATCATCAATACTTACACTACTTACTTAATGTAATCTACATTTCCTATTGAATATGTAGTTACTTATGATACACTATTACAAGAGTAGATTATACATGGTGTTCAAAGCTGCATAGATAGTGATATACTTTTTTTTCAATAGCTTGCATCATATTACTACGAGTAACCCATTACGGACATCAACTAGCTTATATGGCTTACTACTAGTTATGAAACAACTTGCTTAACTTCTATACATTATCTATGGTGATCTATTACCCTTTGTATTTACACTAATATGGCACTGATACTAGTTATAGATTGCATGGTATTCTCTCTGCCTTGTTTTCTCCATACTGTGCGAAGCTTTACTGTATGAGCATTTCATAGATATGGGAATATAAGGAAATGAATAGTGCATATATGAGGCAAATCAAAGACATCAACAAGGATAAGAGATATGAGCTCTGTTGTGACAAGGGTGAATCCTGTTTCCATAACTATTACCATTGATAGTATTAACTATGCATAATACTAGTATTCCTTAAAGAGTTACTATGTTAACTCTAAACATAGGTCAATACTAGTCACATTAACCATACAAAAAGGTTGTATATACTTAGCATGTTGAGTCATAAGGGTCTGTAATACTGATCTCTTCTTTATTAGGGATAGTTATAACTAAGAAGAATGTGAATCCTTATATTATATCCATGGAGTTATAAGCCTGAATATGTGTAATAGTGAGAACATAACATAGTAATATGATTACAGCGTTGAGCCAAGCTTTACACTAAGCTTAAGCTCTTGTATTAGTGTAATCAAATCATTAGACCAATAGAGCATAGAGATACAACACATGTAATCGGTGTTACTTATTATGTAAATAGTGACCATCCAACAATAGATGTGATAGACCAATATCACTCTGCATCATACTTGAATATGGATATTTATTACCTTTAATCATAACAAAGGTGATAGTTAGCTTATCAGTCTAAATGCCATTACTCTTTCATCTTATCCTATTAGCTTGTAAAAAATTGCATTTAAACCATAATCAAGCTATTCACAATAGAGTGATTATGATATCATAGTTAGTATGTTGTTTGATTCTATCCTTAGTAATGATTGGTATGAGCTTGCTTTCCCATTTTTCGATGTGTAATAAGGGTATAACTATATCTATAAAATAGGGAAACATTATTGGGATTACATTATAGTTACATACATATTACTTCTATATTAGTGTCGATCAACTTTGACTAGAATCATAGTATTGAAAGTGAACACATGTGATGTATGGGAATATCTTAGATAGAGCCTCTATTTTTGAGATATCACGTTTAACTGTATTGATACAACTAAGTAATATGCATAATATATGGATATGTATTGATTGTACCCATATAGATAGTATCATAGGTTTGATCTTGAACTTACATATAAACCATATATAACACTAAGTAACTCTTAATGTATACAATAACCAATTTGATACTGAAGTAATACCAAAGTTATATGTAATGAACACTTACTAGTTATCACTATTTCACAATGTTGATTAGGGAAATAAGGGGAATATACACACTGCTCAATAATGGTGATAGAAGTGCAATGAGTATAGTGAAAATAAGGGTAATAGAGATATGATCTCTATGCTTGTAACTGACTGGTCGACGATAATAAAGAAGAAGATTTGGTGGACGTAGCCCCAGGGTGGGGGTGAACCACGTAAATCTGTGTTATGATTTGTGCTTTGACTTGATGTGTTTATCTCTGCTTTGGATAAGTACTTTGATATATTTAGATAGATCTACTTATGCTTTGTTCTTCATTAGATGTGTATGAATAGTAGATCTGATATGTATGAAGATGATTAGTGTTGATCTACTGGATCCGATCTGTTTTACTATTGCTAAGTACTAAGATACCTTAGATCTAAGTGAATGTCACGATGCTCTATGTTATTTGTGAAGTATAATAAGGATCGAATATTGATGAATGAGTGATGCTAAGTG
This sequence comes from Picea sitchensis, assembly GCA_010110895.2. Lineage (NCBI taxonomy): Eukaryota > Viridiplantae > Streptophyta > Pinopsida > Pinales > Pinaceae > Picea > Picea sitchensis. The sequence goes on along the minus strand of SNQJ01S0054260.1, from coordinate 11,130 downwards.
CTTTGTAAGTGATATAATCACATATATGTGTCCCAACTTAGGTTGCAAACACTTGAGTCCTGCAACCACCCCTGCCTCTACCTCGAGTGAGACTTAATCTTCTTCGTAGGTGTTGCCAAAAGGGTCAGTAGTTAGGGTTTTGCTGGTGTGCTCTTGTAGTGTTGAACCCTGGGTCTACCCCTATTCCAAAAAATGGTTCCATTCCCGGGACCTGAAACTGTGATTGTTGGGAACTAAGGGAAAATAAGCCTTGTGCAAAGATTCAATTGGAAACTGTGGACGCTCTTTTCGTGGATCTGTGCCCTAGTGCAGAGTCTTCCACTTTATCTGAAAATATCTGTGCTAAAGAAAGAAGGCTAGATCTAGAGAAAAGAAGCAAGATCTGAACGCTTTGTGCTCTAAGAAAAGAAAAAGTGGAAGTTTTTGAAGAAAAGAGGCCAGATCTACAGAAAAGAGGTCAAATCTGCAGAAAACAAGTAAGATCTGTAAGCTCAGTGCTCCAATAAAGGTAAGAATAGTTAAAAGTTTTTAGATATGGAAGTAAGATAAGTGAAATTTTATGTTTCTAGGGGATGGATCTAGGTATGTTTAATAGAGTTTATCCTAGTTTGAAAATTGGGGCACTAATATATGAAAGAAGGTGTGATATGAATAAATTTGATAAGCATAATGATAGATATGTTATACCTACGCATAGAAAAAATGGTTGGACTACCAAATGGATGTAGGATCCTAGAAATACTTTTTTACAGGCTAGCTACCATGATCCTGTTGCACAGTACAGAAGAGGTTGGGGAACATTTAAACAAAAGAGAGGATTAACCCTATGTTACAGTTGCAAAAAACTAGGCCATCGAGCTAAGGAATGCCTTGGTGGAAGACCTAGTTGTCTCTATTGCAAATCTATGGACCATGAAGTATTGGATTGCCCTAGAATGATTGCTAAGCTTGAAAGAATGAATCTGAATGAAGAAAACCCTAAGGTAGATCCAGAAATAGTAGAACCCCATAAGGAATCAGAGTAGGTATTTCTACAGATCAAAGAAACCTTGAATGATGACTGACATGTTAGGTTATCAGAGATCTTTAAAGAAAAAGAATGCATCAAAGTAAGAATAGGGGACTTCGACATTGACTGTGTTCTAGATGAAGAAATACAAGTGAACATTATGCTAGAGAGAACTTGGGAAGCTATAGGGAAGCCTTCTATGATTCCTTCATTAGGAGGAATGGGACTATTTAGAGGAAAGCTGGTAACCCTATGTGGAAATATCACTCAGATATCTATGAATGCCAATGGAACTTCGATTGAAGAAGATTTTGAGATTATCAAATTTATTGAGGACAACGCCCCATTTACTATGTTGCATGGAAAACCTTGAATTGAAAGAGATCAATCTAGAAACAAGGAAGAAGAAAAGGTCTTAGAACAACAGAGACAAGAGTTAAAATATTTCATGACCAGAAGGATCGCTAAGTTGATTTAAGAACAGGAGAACAAATTGAAGCTACCTGACACTAGAAGCCCAGATGTCAAAGTTGCAAGAGCATTAAAGGACTCACAGAATATTGAAGTATCTGTCTCAGATATAGAAGAAGTATTACCCCTGAGTCTTAGGAGACAATCTCAACAGCGCAAAGTGACTATGTCCAAGGAAAATAAGAATCAGAATGGGAAGAGAATCAATGAGACGAATCTCACTGGAAAGAAGGATAGAAAGCTAAGTAAAAAGAGAGCTAATATTGACAGGCTACAGAAGATTCCAACGAGAGCCTCGCAGAAGGAAAACTTGCAGAATTTGAACCTTGTTGAGATATCAAACCAACGACATAGGCCACTTCATTGAGGTGAATCAATATAGCCGTTAGAGGTCAATATATCCGTTCGACTTCCACTCTGAATGGGTCAGAAAGAATTGATGGTTCACCACTAGACCATTGGACCGCACCATAACAGACATAACACAAATTAATGAGGCTCATACCCATTGCAAAGAAAACCATTTCCAAGATTGCCTATATATCTCATCATGCCATGCCTGAAGAACACTTTTTCCAACTGAGAATTTGAAGCCTGCAGACTAGCAGGTGTATACAGTGATCAACACGCCCTTGTTGTTACTTCCTGTGTAGTTTTTAAAATCATTGTGACCCCGATAATTTATCCCAAGCACGTATGTCCGATGAGATCACCACAGTCGAAGAATCAGTAACATAAATTCTTCTTGATGTAATGACTGAGAGAGTCATGTCAGAAAGAGGAGTATCAGCCTACTCCTCCACTGATGAGAGGACTAGCAGCCTCTCCGTCCACTGCTCGAGTCGGACCATCCCGATAGGCCGATGAGAAGCATACTAAAAATAGAGATGATATTGTGAATGCAAAGATAATTTCGAGCATTGTACCTACCTACCCACCCCCTCTAAGTAGTGTCGTCAACTGGGATAGTGTGCCCATAGATTTTGACTATACTTTGGTCACAACGTACCTCCCGAAATGGATACACATAATTTGATCCGACCAGGATAAGCTCACTGTTGGTCACTATAATTGCTTAATTAATTTTAAACAACCAAGTGAAACATAAATTATCAACCCAGGGAAGTCTTTTGTTTCAAAGGTAGCCACACACTATATATGCTC
>SNQJ01S0054259.1:87019-98446 GCA_010110895.2 Picea sitchensis | reverse complement strand
TGTCAAGTTTTCTACTTCAACCTTGAATTTTTGGAACTTGCCAAATACTTCATCTTTCGTCTTTATCAGGTACATCCAAGTCTTTCTTGAGAAGTCATATATGAACGTCACATAGTAAAGAGAGCCGCCTAGAGACTTCACTGGAATAGGACCACATACATCTAAGTGTATTAGATCCAATATATCCTTGGATCTACTCTCACTACTTTGGAATGGCTTCTTAATAATCTTCCCAAGTGCACATCCTATGCAAATGCCTTCGTGTATTGATTGTAGTTATAGTATGCCTACAACCATCTATTTTAGAGATGGAAATTCTTGATAATGAAGGTGAGCATACCTTCTATGGCATAACTCACTAGGATTGAGTTCATCATGTAAAAGAGCTTGAGCATTCTGACCTAGGAGTTTATAATATCTTCCTTCACGTATCCCAATAACTCTAGCATCTTCTATTTTTTAATCTTTAGACCATACTAGAACTTTTCCATCGACAAAGGCTATTCTATCTCCTTTGTCTTCCAAGCAAGAGATAGATACTAAATTCTTTTTCAAACCAGGAACATATAAAACATTATTAGGATGAAACATTGTTACTTGATTCCATTTTGATAGAAGCTTTTCCCAATCCTTTGATTGCATAAGAGTTATTGCCTCCAAGTTCCACTTTATGAGAAGTTTCCTTTTCCTTTATGCTTGAGATATTTTCACAATCACCAGTCATATGTCTCGAAGCTCTATTGTCGATCAACCACATGTCATATTCAAAATATCTTGTAAGAGCTGAGTAGTAGAAGAAATATGTTTCTTCATGCTTGGATTTCTTTGAAGGTTCTTCATCATTGTGTAATGATCCCAAGCCAATTTTTTGCTTGGAATCACTAACTAATCACTAATTTGATTATTATTTGTTATGTATGTAGGTTGGCCATGAATATTTCGGCCTTAAGGTTTATTCAGTTATTCAGCCACATATTTATACAAGAATCATTGTAATCATATGAAGATCATCAACATTACACAAGATAGGAACCACAAGCAAATAGTTGAACTTTCTTATAAGAAAGCAAGCACCTGATACAATAGAGAAGCAGATCTGAAGTAGATGGCTTCAAGAAAATAATGGAATTGTATACAAAATGCTCCCGGAGATATAAATCAAGCCTCCCAAAGGATGCCAATAGAAGATGAACACTCAACTACAAGACCAGGGTTTTGGCCCCCCTCAAGCAACTGGTATGGCCCTAATGACTGCTAGTACAGCCTACTGAAGACAAGGACACCAAGGGTTCGGCCCTCCTGAAGATATAGACCTCCAGATGTTGCTAAACTCTCCCCAATGATAGATCAAGGCAAGGGAAGCCTCCTCCTAAAGTATGAAGCTCAAACACTAAACCTTCCTCCTCAAACTACAGAAACCCTAGGATGGTACGATCCTCCTGAAACCCTGAATATGGCCAATAGTACAGCCTAGCTGAATGGGGCCTCTGAATCGTCTGAAACTCTCCTGGATGATAGATCGAGCATCCACAATCACTTGAGAGAAGTCTCAAGATCAGATCTAGCTTATAGCCTTCCATATCTGACAATTGTTGAATCTCCAAGTCCTACCCTTCCTCCTAAAATCGTCCCAACTTGTAGTAAATGATAGGGACGTGATAACTCCTCCAAGAAGCCCTCAAACTGATGAGAAAGGGCTTGCAAGAAAAACCCTAATGTTGGAAAACTCTCAATCTTCTTCCCTTGGCTAGATTGAACTCTTCCTCAACAATTGGTGCGGCCCTGCAAGAAAACCCTAGCTGGTACAACCCTGTTGATCCAAATGATACGACCCTGCTAGTCCTCCTGGGTAGATGATAGTTGTAGAATGGTGTGGGTGGAGTATTTCATCCTCGAGACCAAGATTGGAGCTAGGTGAGTGGAATATTTCACCACTGAGATGCTCACTAGGGTTTGTAATATCAAAACCCTCAAAACTGTATGCTCAAGAGCATCAACAAGAAAAATACCAAAATCCAAAATGAATAATGGGTGCACCCCAACCTTCTCTTTATACTTTTCTTTTATTTCTCTGTTGAGTTAGGTTAAATCCTAGGGTTAACTCCAAACTCAACCTCCAATGCTTCTATTCCTTCATTGAGTTATCTTTTAACTCTTTTTCACCTTTTTATCAAGTCAACTTAAGAATATAACCTTAGTTTGGTTGACCCTTCCCCTCAGTGTGAGACTATGGGCTAGTGGGGATGCCTAGGCCACTGAGTCTTCTCAATATCTCTTCATCAAGAGGTGGGGGACATTACAGTCTCCCCTGCTAGAAATTGCTTTCCCTCAAGAAATTCCAAACATGTTTCTCTCACCACTTGTTCATTTTCCCACGTGACATCTTCAATGGGTAGATCCCTCCACCTGATCAAGTACTCTTTGATGCTTCTCTTCCTAAACCTCTTCTCCCGAACCTCTAGTATCTCCTTTGGAATCAAAACAAGTTGCCCTTCTTCGTCCATGGGAAGTAGTACCTCGATGGGTGTGATGTGTTGGTCAATGGCCCTCTTTAGGCAGGACACATGGAAGACATTGTATATCTTGTTGCCCTGTGGGAGCTCCAGCTCATAACCTATGGCCCCTATCTTCCTTCTAACTCGGTAGGGTCCAAAGAAACATGGTTGCAGCTTCTCTGCTCCACTTATTTTTATATAAGCTTTTATGTATGGTTGGAGCCTTAGATAAACTAAGTCACCAACCTCAAAAGTACGTTCAGTTATGTGCTTGTCTACTTGGACCTTCTGTTGGTTCTGTGCCCTCTGTAGATGATCCTTCAACTCCCTGAGAATGTCTTGGCTCTGTTGTACCCAATCCTGTACCATAGGTGCCCTGCTGTCACCGAAAGCAATCTCCACAAAAGATAGTGGATCATAGTTGTACAAGGCCCTGAATGGTGACATGTCTATGGACACGTGTTGGGTGGTGTTGTAGCAGTACTCTCTTAAGTACAACCATCTGACCCATGCCTTCTGCTACCCTGCTACATAATTCCTGAGGTAGCCTTCTACCCACTTTTTGACTGTCTCAGTTTTCCCATCCGTCTGAGGGTGATAGCTGGTACTAGGGGTCAAGGTCGTACCAACCAATCTAAACAACTCTTGCCAAAAGGTACTCATGAACCTATTATCCCTGTCACTGACAATGGTTTTGGGTAGGTTGTGCAACCTGAAGATATCCCTGAAAAATAGTTTGGCCACTTGTGATGCGCTAAAGTCTGTGGCTATGGAGAAGAAGGGTGCAAACTTCGTCAACCTGTCTACCACCACAAAAATGCAGTCCTTCCCTTGTGTTCTTGGCAACCCAGTGATGAAATCCATGGATATGCTTTCCCACTTGTGCTCTGGAATGGGTAAGGGTTGTAGTAATCATGTTGGGTGAGTATGCTCATCCTTGTTCACCTGGCATGTAGTACACTCCTTAACATGCTTTATGGCATCCTCCTTGAGGCCCTTCCATGAGAACCTCTCTCTTACCTGCATGTACATCTTACTGATCCCCTGGTGCCTTGCCATCGGTGATTCATGACACGCCTGCAATACTTTGGCCTTGAAGGCTAATCCAGGAACCAAAAAGATTCGGCCCTTGTAGTAGATGAGGTCATTTATAATCCTAAAGTTATCATCATGTACCTGTCCATCTAGTAGTTGACAAGAGAACTAATCCTTTGCATACTCCATCACCAAGTGGTCTTTCCAGTCAACCGATACACCTGTCATGGAAAAGATGGATGGTCTCCTAGACAATGCATCAGCCACCATGTTGTTCTTCCCTTTGACAAATTCAATGTCAAAGTCGTAGGCCTGTATTCTACTTTCCCATTTTTTTTGCCTCTCATTTAAGTCCTTCTGCTCCAATAGGTATTTGAGATTGTTATGATCTGATTTGACCACAAACCTTGCACCTACTAGATATTTCCGGAATTTGGCTAGTGCATACATGATAGCCAACATTTCTTTGTCATAAATGTTGTAGAGTAGCTTAGGGCCTCTGAGTTTTCGGCTCTCATAGGCAAGAGGGTGCCTATTCTACATCAGTACGACCCCTATCCCTTCTCCTGAGGCATCACACTCCAAGGTGAAAGGTAGGTCGAAATCTAGAAGGGCTAGGACTGGGCACGTGCTCATTACCTTCTTCATCTTGTCCATCGTCATTTGAGCTTCCTCATTCCATTTGAAGGCTCCTTTCTTAGTCAAATCGGTCAAGGGTGCACACAGCTAAGAAAACCCCTTGAAAAATTTCATGTAGTATGTGCATATGCCCAGAAATCCTCTTAACTCTGTGAGTGTCTTAGGAGTAGGCCACTCCATAATGGCTTTTATTTTCTCTTGATGTACCTATACCCCTTTTGCTCCAATGATGTGCCCCAAGTAAAGCACCTATGTCATTCCAAACTCACATCTGGATTCCTTAGCGTATAGTGATTGTTCCTCCACGATTGACAGAATCGGATCCACGTGCCTAAGGTGTTCCTCCCACGTCTTGTTGTAAATGAGAAAGTCATCAAAAAATACCAACAGGTGCTTCCTCAGCTGCTTGTTGAACACATGGTTTATACAAGATTGGAACGTGGTTGGGGCATTGGTTAACCTGAAAGGCATAACTAAGAACTCATAATGACCGTAATGACACCTAAAAGTTGTTTTTGAGATGTCCTCCTCCCTCATCTTGATCTGATGATAGCCAGAACGAAGGTCAATCTTTGTGAAGTAGACAACTCCATGTAATTTGTCTAGCATCTCATCAATCCTTGGTATCGGGTACCTGTTTTTTATTGTCTTTTTTATTCAGGGCCCTGAAGTCAATCCACATCCTCATAGTCCCATCTTTCTTCTTAACTAGCACTACTGAAGAAGAAGAAGGGATAGTGCTCGGCCTGATGTGCCCCATGTCCAAAAGTTCCTTGATGGCCTTCTCTATCTCGTCCTTGTACTTCTTCGGATGCCTATATGGTGTGGTGATGACTAGTTTAGCTCCTTCCTCTAGCTCAATAATATGTTCAAACCCCCTGTCTAGTGGCACCCCTGAAGGAATTGGTCCAAACACCTTGTGGTGCTTGTCAAGGATTTATTGGATATCTGGGGTGTAGTGAACCTTACCCTGCTCATCCACACGTGCTGAAATACTGCATATTGTTGCATATACTATCTCATCCCTTCGGAAGATAGCCTCCATCCTCTTGGTTGTGACCACCTTTGCAGCATTCCTTGTCATGCCTCGGAGCACTACCTTACGTCCACCCTCCTCTGTAAATGATATCTCCATGGTTTTGTAGTTGGTGGTGATAGGCCCCAACGAAGTGAGCCACTGAACTCCAAGGATGATGTTGGTATCTGGAAGGTCCATGACATAGATGTCTTGTACCAGCTCATGCTTACCCAATGTAAGTTTCATACCAGGAATGTACCTATCACAAGGCATAGTGCTTCCACCTGCTACCTCCACTTTGAACCCTTCAAACTCTACTGTGGGTATATGCCTTATTTTCAACAATGTTGAATCGATGAAGTTATGAGAGACTCCACAATCAATCAGAACTGATACCTTTTGTCCCTGCAAGACTCCCCTCATTTGGAAGGTGTTATATTTGGGCACTCCACTGACAGATGCTAAGGTGGCATTCTCCTCAACCGTATTGTCTTGTCCTGGGATCTCCTGCTCTGTTGTCTCAATGGTTTCGGCCTCAATGTTCTGTATCTGGTCGATCTCCTCCTCTTCCTCGTTGTATGAAGTGACTTCTATGTAATGCACTTGACCACGACCCATGCATTTGTGTATCGGGTTCCATGGTTCTTTGCAAGTGAAGCAAAGTTGCTTCCTCCTTATTTCCCTCTTGGTGTTCTCATCCACTCTGCCACGTCCCCTGTCAAAACCCCCTGTCTCTCCCTCCAGTGTTAAGAGGTGGTCTGGGTATAAATTTTGGCCTAGCAGCTAGTCCTAGATCCCTCATCCTCTAGATTGCATCATGTAGGTTGGTAGGTTTAAAAGCCTTTACCCAACCCTTCAAGGACTACATCAGTCTTTCAGTGAAGAGCATCATGAGTTTGGTTGGTGATATATCTTGCACCATCACGACCAACCTCTAAAATTCTTCAATGAATGCCTCAGTCGTACCTGTTTGTTTAAGCTATGTGAGCTCCTTGAAGTGCAGCTCTGGATCTCCCTGATCAAATCTATCAATGAGCCTCTGAGTGAATTCTGTGTAGGACAATATATGATTGTGACCTAGTGTGTTGAGTCCATGGTACCACCAATCATGGGCTTTCCCATCCAAGTACATGGTGGCAACTTTGATGGCTTCTATCTCCCTCATGGGATTAAGCTGTAGATAGGTATCCAGCTTTTTCACCCATGCCTGTGATGTCATCTTGGTCATACCATCAAAGTATGGGATCTCTATCTTCCCTTCTCTTTGTTCAAACTCAAAATTGCTCATGTGGTTCATCCTAGGCTTATTTCTGAACTTGAGTTGGAAATATTGATCCAGGGACATCTGTCTCTGAATGATCATATCCAAGCCGTAGTACTCCTTAGTACACTGTGCCATCTGCTCCACAAAATCATCCACATGTTCCTGTTGCATCTGTTCATCTGTGAATGTGGGTAAGTATGGTCTAGGGTTAGCCCTGCTACCCATTTGTCCATATGACGTGCCTCCCCCATGACTTCCCTCGGATTTGGGAGCTTTCTCCGGATTGTATCTAGTTTCACCATGGGATCCACCAGATCCACTTGCCACCTTGTTTCCATACGTCTCAGGGTATTTCCCCTGATGAGTCATATGCATCAATAGTTGGGTTATCATCGGCTGGTTCTCATCAACTTTTTTCATATTCCCATCTACCTTCTTCAAGGTCTCAGTGATCTCGGCCTGTTCCCTTCGGTTCTTCTCCTAGCTTTCCTGCAAGTGATGGACCAAGTTGCTTTTTATAAGATTTAGAGTCTTATGGAATTCGGTTGCTAAGTAGGCCAAGCCTTGTGGCTCACAGTCATCCCCTGAACCCTCCATTTCGGCTTCTAATTCACTGGATTGTTTCTTCCTTCTGCCCATAAAGATCCCACTGTACCTCTGCATGTGCTAATCCCCCACAGGTTTGGAGGATCAAAGCTCTGATACCACTGTAATGATCCCAAGCCAATTTTTTTCTTGGAATCACTAACTAACCACTAATTTGATTATTATTTGTTGTGTATGCAGGTTGGACATGAATATTTCAGCCTTAGGGTTTATTCAGTTATTCAACCATAGATTTATACAAGAATTATTGTAATCATATGAAAATCATCAACATTACACAAGATAGGAACCACAAGCAAATAGTTGAACTTTATTATAAGAAAGCAAGCCCCTGATATAATAGAGAAGCAGATTTGAAGTAGATGGCTTCAAGACAATAATGGAGTTGTATACAAAATACTCTCGGAGATACAAATCAAGCCTCCCAAAGGCTTCCAATAGAAGATGAACGCTCAACTGCAAGACCAGGGTTTCGGCCTCCCCTCAAGCAACTGGTACGGCCCTGATGATTGTTGGTACGGCCTACTGAAGACAAGGACACCAAGGGTTCGTCCCTCCTAAAGATATAGACCTCTTGATGCTACCAAACTCTCCCCGATGATAGATCAAGGCAAGGGAAGCCTCCTCCTGAAGTATGAAGCTCAAACACTAAAGCTTCCTCCTCAAACTGCAGAAACCCTAGGATGGTACGACCCTCCTGAAACCCTGAATATGGCCAATAGTACGGCCTAGCTGAATGGGGCCTCTGAATCGTCTGAAACTCTCTCGGATGATAGATCGGGCATCCACAAGCACTTGAGAGAAGTCTCAAGATCAGATCTAGCCTATAGCCTTCTAGATATGAGAATTGTTGAATCTCCAAGTCGTACCCTTCCTCCTAAAATCATCCCAACCTGCAGTAAATGATAGGGACGTGATAACTCCTCCAAGAATCCCTCAAACTGATGAGCAAGGGCTTGCAAGGAAAACCCTAATGCTGGAAAAATCTCAAGCTTCTTCCCTTGGTTGGATCAAACTCTTCCTCCACAATTGGTGTGGCCCTGCAAGAAAACCCTAGCTGGTACGGCCCTGCTAGTCCTCATGAGTATATGATAGTTGTAGAATGGTGTGGGTGGAGTATTTCATCCCCAAGAACAAGCTTGGAGCTAGGTGAGTGGAATCTTTCACCACTGAGCTACTCACTAGGGTTTGTAATATCAAAACCCTCAAAATTGTATGCTCAAGAGCATCAACAAGCAAAATACCAAAATCCATAATGAATAATGAGTGCGCCCCAACCTTCTCTTTATACTTTTCTTCTATTTCTCTGTTGAGTTAGGTTAACTCCTAACTCAACCTCCAGCGCTTCTATTCCTTCATTGAGTTATCTTTTAACTCTTTTTCACCTTTTTGTCAAGTCAACTTAAGAATATAACCTTAGTTTGGTTGACCCTTCCCCTCAGTGTGAGACTATGGCCTAGTGGAGATGCCTAGGCCACTAAGTCTTCTCAATACCTCTTCATCAAGAGGTGGGGGACATTACACATTGGCCGCTGACACATGGTGTATTTCCTTTCTCTTCTTTGCTAGTTTAGGACAATCCCTTTTGTAGTGACCATAATCATGGCATCCATAACATTGTACATTTGGCATATCTCTCTTATGATTGAATTTCTTTCTTGAACCAAATATTTTCTTACCTCCATGTCTCTTAAACTTTGTTGCATAGGCTTGAGCATCCTCTTCCTTTTGAGATCTTCCTTTGGAGTTTATCCTTGTATGTTCTTGTGAGCAACAGGTCCAAAGTTCTTCAAGCGTTGGAAACTCCTTCCTTGTGTTCATGCTTGCAACAAATGCATCCCATGATCTAGAGAGACTATTAAGTGCAATATTCACAATTTCCTTTTCTAGAATAACTTTTTCAATGGCTTGTAGTTGATCTCTCAACTCAGAAATCCTTACAAAGTATGAGGCTACAATATTATCCTTAGTCATATTTGTGTCACGAAGCTCATTCTTCAGACTCATCACTTGTCCAATATTTCTGACTGTAAATAGGTTAGTTAAGGCGTCATACATCTTCTTGGATGAGTCAAGATTTGATATGTAGGGTATCAAGTGAACTTTTATAGAGTCCATAATGATACTCATAGCATTGATGTCATCGTCCTTGAACTTCTCCATTGTTTCCACGTTATGAGGTTCATTTTCTTTTCATGCTTCAAACTATGGTTCCACGATCTTGCCCTTCACGATATCTAGAACCTTGTTCTTGGCAAGGATGAGTTCAATCCTTGTCTTCCATGCTTTGAAGTTCGAAGCTCCTTCTAGCTTGTTTTTTTTCTTCATAAAGTAATTCATGACTTCCTTTGGCTTTGGATTTGACTTTGACCAGTGAAACTTTGACTTTGACCAATCATACATTGACTTTGACCCAAAAATTCAAACTTGATGTATTTTCTTGCTGAGAGTACCAAGAGGTGTGCTAGGATAAGGTGCACTAGAATGTCCAAGAATTATGCCAAACTTCTCACTTGAAGTGCCCAAAAGGTTAGGTTAGGGCTTGTTGCAACTACACAATCAGAAACCCTAGCCGCAACTAGAATTGGTGCCACAACGAGCTTAACAAAGAACTACCACACTACCTTCCAGCGGTTAGACTGTCCCGAATGTGGTGTGGTTCCATAACCTGTTAAGATGTCTTTGTTTAACCATAGACAATATCACAATATTGTCACCCAACCATAGGCACACAACCACCCCCAAGCACCGTAACCTTGATAGATAGAATAATTTTGGAAGTAGTACCAGACCCAACAAATAACCAAGAGATGGCATACCTCTCTCTCCAATGATAGCGCACCAAGCAGAAAGTCCACAAACCAGAAACCAAGACCAAAACCCAATTGCAGTTGCACTCCTCCAGACTTGCACACCACTTTGTCTTATGTGAGGTTGTGAGTGAGAGTGTGTCCAAATGAGCTCAAGTGCCCTCTATTTATAGTGCTCTTTGTCACCTACCTAGGCCGACTTCTCATTTTAGAGGCTAATACTTCAATATTAATTCTTCTATTCATAGGTTACACATGGAGGTTGATACCTCCTGCAGCGACCATAATATCAACAGCCCAAGCTAGGCTTGTCCTTCCAAAATTGTCCATCAACTAGCTCCTGCAAAGACAATGAATACACCCTCCAAGGATCTCAAGTCAAATGCAACATGATGAGTAAATCAAATTGATAAATGAGCCATCTAAGCATGTACATCCAAACCACCTCATCAAAACAAACAAGTGCTCAGAAACCCTATGCAATTTTCCAAGTATGCAGTTTGCCAAGTTTAGGTATGGGAGGGTTGACAAAGTGACCTATTGGGTGAGTCGTAAGTCAAGTTTAGGAGTGTTTCTTGAGTGGACCTCTTTCTAAGTCATGTGCATGAGGTGACATAGATGGGGGCAAGACTTTTGGGCATGGGGTTCATGACATACAAGGGGTTGTAATGTCTCATTTATGGGTGCCTTTGTAGAGGGTGTGTTGCACCTTTGTTTTCAATGCAACCTTTTTCCAAGCCCATTTATGCATTTTATTTTTTTAAGATGTTTCCAAATTGAAGCCAAGGTCGGGCTACTACCTAAGCATGAAAAATAGTTCCCACCTTAACTCTACCCTGGTCACATCATGCTTCCCCAAGTTGAAAACATGTGTGGGGCTTCTACCTAAGAAATAAAAACAGTGCTCACACATGCTCCACCTTGGTTGGCATTTTGTACTAGTTATTTTTTACGAGTCCCATCAGTTCCTTTTTCATTGTCCTTTGGATCCCTAGGAGAGCATATAGAAGGTTAATTATTGGATTCTATCTCTTTCCAGCTATAAGCCTCTGGGCCTTCATCCACTTCTTCCCATGAAATGAGGGACAACCCCTTCTTGGGTCAGTACACCCGAAAATACCAAAAGGTAAGGAGATGAGGGGATGAAGTGTGGAAAGTGACAAGTATGGTCGAGAATGGCACGATGACTCATCAAGAGGACCTCCCAGTAGCAGACATATCCCCAAGGGTGACCCACTTACTAGGGCACAACATCAACCACCAAAGTGAAACAAGGAAAAGAGCATAATGTCCAAGCAAATGTTACATAATCGAAAGCAGTAATAGATGTAACAAACTTAAATGCCTCAAATATTGAAATGACACTCACCATGATACCTGGCTTATACATCCTGGAGCAAGACCCAATGTCTTCCGGAAGCCAACTGATGTGGTGGATATCGTCGTGATGAACCTGGAACCATGGTGGCCAAGTGGGTCTATGTCTGTGCAAGTGGACATTGTTGGTCAAGTTGTCTCTCGATACTCCATGCCTACAACCTGAGGGCCTTGAGACATCAT